>SCLF01297962.1:0-16548 GCA_004367975.1 Mesochordaeus erythrocephalus
ATAGACTGCAATTAATCGTTCTTTAAAATATTAAATTATTATTTTTTTTAATTGTTGTTTTTACTAGAAGTAACGTGAACAATAGGGACGAACGGACAAAATCTAAGAAAACACGTGACAAGTATATTGGAATGGGATCAGAAGGTAGTGTTCTCTATGAGTTAATTCCACTGATACGTTATACTTTAGATAGACACGGCCGCAGTGCCTATTCGGATTGGAAGGATGAGCCCTCTAGTGGTGGTGGTTACACAGATGACCGCGAAGAGCCAACTGGTGGAAATACTTGGGATTGGGACGAGGGGTAGGTTGAGAAATTTTATGAGTTTAGAAATATTTTCGGGCTTATGCACCACGTATACATATATATGTGTATGTACATGTACCCATATCCATATATATGATAAATTTTTTAACTTGCCGATGAACTAATAAATAATTATGGTTTATTTTCGTCTTTCAAAATGATTAACCAAAACATACATTTTTTGTCAGAAGTTTATTTATTTTCTCGAAGGCCATACCTTGTATCATTTTGTATTATTAAATATGTATCCATTGGCGATCTAATGGTTATGTCTGCTGAAAATATCTATATTGGTTTAGTGCAGTAACGGCCAACTGGAGTCTTATGCAAAGTCATTTTTACCTTTAAATGCCATTTATCAGCCATAAGTGAATTTTAATAAAAAAAAATTTTAATAAATAAAAAAACCTGTACTATTAAATTTTAGCAGTGTATCAAATACAACAAAAAAATAAGTTCCAAGTACTTTAAATAGTATGATAGGCCAACAAATATATTATTTTCTCTCGTTTGCTCTCGATGTTTTGCCATTTACCACGAAAACGCATTAAGATTTTTAATAAATGCGTTAGAAAACTGAGACTTCAGGTTTTGAATATGTATATTCAATTTGAAGATTATCATTTAGAAACTGCGCGTTAGTGGTCAATGCAGTTTTCTCTATTACGAATAGACATGAATATTTTAAATTAAACTTATGCCGTTATAAAGCCAAGGCTTCAATTTATATATTAAATTTGTAGACTTGAGAAAATATACACCAGATGTACACCATCATTTAACACACAGTTTCTAGAACACTAATCCCCAAATTTAATACATACTTTCAACGACTGAACACTTAGCTTCCAAGTGGTAATGTTACTAGCCACTATATTTACCAGATATTATATCTATATATTGGGGGCAATATAATAATACGGTTTATTTCACTCACCGATATATACATGTTAGACATTGGAAATAAATAATTAAATAAATACATTAATAATTATAAATTTGTAAATAAATATAAATAATTAAATAAATACAGTAATAATTATAAATAATTAAATAACATTTTATACGTGCTGCGTGCGTGTTGTCGTTAGTGCGTCATGTTATTGTAACTTTCATCTATAATTTAATAAAATATAATTGTATTTTATAGCGTGCGTGTGATAACACGCAAAGTGGTAATTCGGTCACGTGACAACCAACGCCCCTAACCCGTCGATGCTTCGTGACAGCATTTATCCCACCTCTTCTCTTTTTCCACAGTGTTGCATAATTAATATATATTATCTAACCCGGAAGATTATTGATCACTACGTCATAATATCGTTAAGTGTTACTATGTGTCTCTATGTGAGAACTATTTAGATATAATTTGTGGTCCCGAATCGGCTAAAAGTCGGGCGCCTTTACGAAATATAGCTGTACGGATAGTTGGCACGGTATGGCGAGCCATTTCTGCGTTCTTTATTCGTATATTTTGTTGATGAGACTTCTCCGTGTATTGCGTATGGCCTATATCGTTACAGAAATATCACCGAATGCTCTGATCATGTCCAAACAGGCCGCAATCGTAGCCTCGATTTTTCTCGCTATCAAGGTTTATATCGGTTAATATTGTTAATACGGACGTTACAATTCCGAATCGTGCAACCATCCCGACATTAGGAACAGTGCAGACACCCCCTTCCGTCATTCCACATCTCATTGGCTGAATCTAATGAACGTTGTAATTCAGACATTATCTTAGCCTGAAAGCGTGTTGGCCTTCTACATTCTCTCTGAGTGTGTTCCAGTAGACCCCAGTTACAGTACTCGTCCAATGTTTCTAGGTTATTATGATTGTTTCCACGAGAGTTCCAACTATTATTTCTTAAATCGTGATTCTTCCCATAATTGTGAGCGGTGTTACGATTTTGTCCTTTATTTCCATAGTACGTATGGAGTCATTAAACTTCTGATGTTGCCGTTCGTTCTATTTCCCTAATACGTACGCTATTATCCAAATCTCGATGTTGTTTCTCGAGATACTTACTGTACAGGATAACCGATGCAATCCCAAATCAGATCATCAGTGTTACCTTCCACAATGTTTATTTTGCTGGCTCAAGGTATTGACGTTTGTCATCCAATAATTTTGCGTGAGCCAGTGTCCATATCCTCTGAACCATGGTGATAATAAATTCACTTTCCTGTAGTGTAATAGTTTTCTGGAAGTGTTCAGCTATAATGAACTTATGCGTGTCCTCTATCGTCGTTGTTGCTGAACTTCTCCCCTAGTCGTTCACTCTTTTGTCTCTTATCGGGCTCTCCGATAATATTGGCGAGTTCTGATTCTAGAGCAGCTGGGTCTGAAAACGATATCCGTCCTCATATTTGACCAGAAAGTCTTTTGTCAGATATGACGTATAACATTAACTTTAGCGTTTAGTTTGTCTTTTCGACAATACTGTCTGCAGATTTATTGTCCGGGTTCATGCTCTGTAAAAACTCTAGACTCACTTTCCATATGTCCCGTAGTGCCTCAAGTTTTCCGGGCAGTAATTTGGGTCTCGCCCTTATAGAATAATTGGAGGCGGTGTATTTTAATCAAGGAAGTCACAGTACTACCTCACGGTTATACAACCCTCACCAACGGAGTTGGGCAACCACGTGATCGATCAAAGTCACCCCTGTTACTAGTCACTATATTTACTAATACTTTATATATATATTGGGAGGAAATATAATTATACAGTATATTTCACTCGCCGATATATATACATATAGATATTGGAAATAAATAATTTAATAAATGCAGTAATAATTATAAATAAATATAATACTTAAATAACCTTTAATACGTGACATTAAATTCGTTTTGTTGTCGTCGTGCGTGTTGTCGTTAGTGAGTCATTAGTGCGTCATATTATTCTCACTTTCATCTCTGATTTAATAAAGTATAATTTTATTTCGTAGCGTGTGTGCTTGTTTTCATAGATATATATATATATTATGTGAATGACCACCAAATAAGACAAAGTGGTCATTTGGTCACGTGACAATCCGTGACAGGTAAAACGTCGAAATTTTGAGAGATACCGAGGGAAAAATACACTAGCGACTAACGAGGTGTTAGTGAAATTCCCTAGAACATTCATTTACGGCTTGGAAAATGACTTTAATGTTGGCTTGTAGAAGATTAATCTTCAAGCTAAAACACTTAGCTCTTTTTCTAAGCTGAACTTGTGTATGTACTTCTTTTATTCAAGAGGACGAATTTATTGTGTCTAGGACGCTGTCTACGGACAAAACCTTTGAACAGGGGAGTTTTGTAACGCTAAAATAAAATACAGAGAGGACAACATCCCTAGAGAGAAATACATTGTTTTTTAATTCATAAAATGCAATTACCGTGAGAAAATGGCATTCACTTTGACAACGCACAGTTTGGACGCTACTGTACTAAAACCAAAATATATTTTAAACAGAAATATTATTAGATTGGCAATGCGTTAATCTTTAATCATACCAAAAATATGTCACGAAATTCAAATAAAGTGTGAATTGGTTTTATCATATTTATTAGTTATTTAAAGATTTCCAATTAATTATTTATTAATTATATTAGTATTTTAATTATATATTAAATATGAATTAATTCTAGTAACCTATATTTAAGGTTTCATTACGATGACGAGGACTGATGTTTTCTTCTTAATTGTGTTTATACAATTATTAATATATAATTAAGTATTAGTTACATATATTAATAAATATTGTTAATATAATTACATATTAATTATGTATAATACGCAACGAAGAAAAATGAGTCCAATTTAATGGAACTTTTTCACATAATGAAGTAAGGCCATGTTGTAAACATTTTCTTTCATTTGACATCATTTTACCTCATTTGATCTTATTTTAATCTCAGCTAAGAAAGCAACTGCTTTCTGTTTGTATGTAACAACATACGTTTGGATTTATTTATGGAAACTTGGTTAACTAGTGCATACCTGTCGACCCTCCCCCCATGTTCAAGTGGGAACTGATCGGTTAATGAGACTTAGTGAGTCTGATAGTCTGTTCTAAGAATGTCCAAAACACGGCGTCCTATAGTTAACCCACCCTAAAAACATAACGTGCAATAACATTTTTGAAAAGCATCAATTTTAACTCCTGGGGCATGGCAGTGCACCGAACTACATCGTGCTGGATTAATTAGGCCCCTGGGCATCCAATAACATCGAAAACATACTGCGATTATATGTTTTAAAGCTACCTCGAAAGTCACATTGCCCAAAATGGACAAATTAATTTGAGCTTCCAAAAGTTTGGTTTTTGTGCAGTTATTTCGGGTCGAATTTTTAGTGAACTTTTTGAAAATTTGTACTTTGGGTATTATATTTTTTTGGCTATAATTATGTCACGTGTTCAGAATTTGGGGTCAGTCTTTTGAGAAGAATTGAAGCTGGAGTCATGACACGTCGACTAATCCTACTGCGTGACACCAATTACGAGCCAATCGGACATACTTCCGGAAATCACATACTAAAGTTCGCACTTTTGGTAATCTAATAGTTTGATCGTGAAGTATGTCCGATTGGCTCGTAAGTGTGCTTATTCGACGCGTCATGACTTTATCCGCCTATATGAATGGAAGACCCCAAAAACGACCTCAATCGCTTCAAAATACAGTTAAGCAGTTACAAAATATTATCAGCATAAAATGTCGATTTTAAGTAGGGTGAATACGGGCATATGTTTACGATAGAGTTAATAACTATTGGTTATATACATCTCAATAGCTTTAGCTACCTATAGTTAATCAATATAATAATTAATAATAGATATATAATTATAAAATAATTATATCCATGGTTGGCAGTTGTGGCTCAGTTAGATCACTTTCGTCAGACTAAATTTAGACATTTATGCACTTCATGTTAAAATCATTCAATGTCCGAAATTCGTAACAGGCTGCCACGGAAATTTTCGGAACCGAATGATTTCAACATGAAATGCCTAAATTTGGGCCTTCGAAAGTCATAACAATCTAACTGACCAAAAACTGCCACCCAGGTTGCTTACGGTATATTATCTAGAAGTATTTCCCTTAAACTAATTTATTAGTTATCATGATAAAAGTAAAGTGAAAACTTTCGGTAGATTTGAGGTTAATTAATTATTAGTAAATAATTATATTTTTCATTTATATGAATGTAGTATGCAAAATGCAGGAATACAATGGATTAATCTTGAATATGTTCAAATTTATGTTGCTCATTGGGTGTAGAACATTTCATTATCCAGATGAAGAACAATGAGTGTTTCCTATTTTAAACCATGGTTCTTCATCGGATGAATTTAAGGTTTCGCTTCATGTCAAGATTTTGATTATTTTCTAAATTTCTAGATATGTTACAATATCGCCAACCACTGTTTATTGACTATTCTCAATATATAATATAAGGGTACGTGAGGTGCATTCTGATGAAGACACTGTGGTAGTGAACAACACACGCAATGATGATTCGGACTGGGCAAACTTTGATTGCTACCGGCGGAACGAGAAGCCTATCCGAGTACGTGCCGAACCGAAACCAAAGACGGATGCCATTTTTACACCACAAGTGTAAGTCTCTAATCACGCGACTTATTTATGTGATTTTAGTGATGTAATTAAATTTGGCAGTTTTTCTCTTTTTAAAATATTTGACTTTTATTGAAATTCTTTAGGCTAAATTTTAACGAAAACAGTCCATTTAATTTGTTCATAAGATGAAGGCTAACTATATTCAAATTATTTTTATCCAATCACAGTAGCTCGAATATGTAAAAATCTTACTTGGGCGAATAAGCTTCATATTTATCGGAAGTTTCCATGATTCACGAGCTAGCGTGTATGATGGGTTCGAGTCATAATGGGTACGCTTTTTATTCTAAGAAACTTAAGGATTTTTATCTGTTAAAAAGTTTAATAAACAGTATATTTCATTCTAGCCGTATAGTATAGGAATAAAAAAACCAAACGTGACCCCATCACCACAACGCATCTTTTTTTACAAGAGGGTTCAATTACATATATATGTAAGTTATATATGTGTGTAGTTTTAGCGCACAAGAAAAGAAAAAAACAATTCCATCAAAACGAATCGACCTCGGTGCCGCAGCTAACTGGAGTAAATCAACTGTTACTCAACAAGGGGCTTCAACTGCCAATCCATCAAATGACCTTTTTTCACTAAATGACTCACCGCCCTTACCTCAAACTAGGAATGGTTGTGTAACGGTTATTAAGAGGATATTATTTACATTTTAGCTATTTATAATATATTATAAGAGTCAACCAAACAAATATTGTAGCTATACATTTTATTTATATAAATTTGAAGAATGAACATAATCATATGCGAGTATGTAGCACAGATTTAGTTTTGTCCTGGAAAACATTTATTGCAGATTTATGTAAAAATGGCTTTGACTGGAGTAGAGCGAAGTGTACGACGCGGTATAATTTTGGATATTCTGGGAAAAGATCCGAAACCGCAAGGAAAAACTCTATGGGACTCACGAAGTCTCGATAACCGATAAGTTGCACCATGTACCCAGTGGAGGTCGGCTATGACACATGTGTACTGGGTAAGGCCGGAGAAAAATACCCGTAGTTACTACAGAGAGCATTGACCCCATAACATAGAAATGCGAATGGAAACTCTTAAAATAATTATTAAAGCCAATCCCCACGGCGAAACTAAATCTATGTCACATACGATAATGTTCATTCTTTTTCTCATCCCATTATAATATATCCGCATTGTTCATTTGCAATTTAATATGGAAAATCGAGGCGTATTTGACTCCCATTTTGCTTACTGAACCTTAAAGTAGAAGTGTCGATATTCTCTCAGGTGGTTTTAGTGAAGCACCGTCATCTCATCAGGTAACAGTTCCGTCGACAGAAAGTTCAGGTTCGTTCTGGAATCCCGAACCCGCTCCTCCAGGGATGATTTTATATTTAAGTTATTAAAATGAACAATGCTGAAGAGAAATTAAGATTTGAACCCGAACTCGAAAGAACTAAAGGTTTCTTTCGTTATCAAACAAGTCCTCCGCGCCGGAAATCCGATGATTCATTAAAAACGGAAAATAAACTTCACTCAAAGTAGGATATGAAGAAAATAATAGAAATTCCCAAAATAAAGAATGTTGGACCGGAATCATAAATTTTGTATTACTGATTTTAAATTCTAACTCCTGGGGTTAAGTATGAAAAACTGTAGCCATTTGTGTGGTCGAAAAACCATCTCTTCGCGTTTTTCCGCGGGGTTAATAGAAAAAACTTGATTTTTAGCCGTTTAAGAAATCGTAATTAACACTGTATTTAATTCTATCGGTACAGCACGGTCGTAGCATTTTAACATAGCGGCCATGGGACAAGGGTACACATTTTTATATGAATTAAAGACACCAAAGTCACTAAAACGATATATAATTGGGTTTGGCGTTGAGCGGTAAATATAGTTTAGCACCCATATTCGTTGCCACATAATGCCAATCTCTTCGAAGCGTTTTCGATTATTGTTTATAGAGGGTTAATATGATGCAACTAATTGTTGTTTTGAGATAACTTGCTGTTTGATTTACTTTGTTCCATTTTGTGATTACATAACAGCTTAACTAAAATGCAAATTTAAATGTTGAAAAAGTGTTTAATTTTAGAAATATATGTAATAAAAATAATAACTTTAACTATAACTTATTATTCATATCGGGCCAATACGTCGATAGAAATCTGAAAATCACTTCTAAAGCTCAATCATCTGCTACGTTTGATGCGTTTATCGATTTTCCTTCATCATCATTCAACATGGCTCCAGCGGCACAACCGCAAGTGGACATTTTTTCCCAGTTTGTAAATCCGGTTGCAAATCCTGTTGCAAATCCGGTTGCAGTACATGTCAGCCAACCTGCCGCTCCACCTGGATCTTCGTTCGACCTTTTGGGAACATTGGAACCAGCTAGAATGTTACCTCAGCCGGCACCAGTAGCCTCTACCAAGATTGGGTGTCGTAGCATTAAATATTACTCTGCAGGTTCTATACCGGTGGCGAGGAAATAAGTATTACCGGTTTATATCTCTCTAAAATGGTTTTTAATCGTTCGATTGAAGTCTAGCTCACCAGAAAGGCTGAACTTCGCTAACCGGATTAAATATACCCAAAATCTCTATCGAACGTCCGTTTTGAGTTTCCCCAAGAGGCGTACCTATTATTAAGTCCCCGTGGTTCGCCCGTTTAAATATCATTATTGGTTTTTACAACACATTAAAAGATAGAATTGACATCCGAAATTTTGTTCAAAATAAAAATACCATTAGATGGAGCATGTTATAGTCCATAATCATGTAAAATGACGAGACCAGAATTAATCATCTATATATGGGTGGAAGAAGCAGATTGGTATATTTAAAAACTCGAGCCTAATTTCGCAACTCTCTTTAGTTATATACCAGTAACTTGTATACTAGCATGTATATCAAAGTCGTTCATACAGTATAATGTAGTCATTTATATTTTACTTTATAATCTTTCCAGCAAAAATTCAAAATGGCTCATTATACTGTTTTAATTAATTTAAAAAAAATGACGGATGTCAATTTTTTTGTTAATTCTGTCTTTTAATAAGTTGTAAAAAATGATAATGATATTTAAGCGGACAAAGGACTTAATAATATATCGGTTTATTTTCACTTTCCCTCCAGCAGTCTGAGTAAACGTCTTTCTGCACACGTTCTGCCTCTTGCGGAAACTTAAAATGGACACTCGATAGAGATTTCGGATACGAATCTATTATAATTCATAACAGGACGAATACAGTCAAAAATATATTACGTATACTCGTATGCGGCATTGGCGTACATCTATGACTGTTCAGTTCAGCTGGATATAGTTTAATCCGAGGATCTGGGACTATTTGCAGTATAGGTAGCTATCAGTTGAATTGCTTGCATCCCGGTGTTTCGAGTTGTACATTTTCAGAAACGCGTTCTTTCACTTGCTTTCAGATTATACAACACGTTTGAGTATGACGGTGGATTATCGTCGATATATAACATTATTATACCGTTTAACATATCCACTTAAGGACCTACTCCTGTTTGATGGTTGGGCTTTTAGGATCCAAAACCTGAGGTAGCCATCGGTTTATTTGTTGAATTTAGCGGATATCGTGTTCAAGTTCTGCATGTTCTTTAATAGGAAACGGTTAATCGTGAGTTGTTGAGGTACCGCTAATCGAGTTAGGTTAACGTACGTATTCATTGGGTGTGACGAACTTTGTCGACTTAATTCCCTTGCTTTAACTTAACCCATGTTATCTGACAAGCTATATACGTACAGAGTTTTCCACCATCTATCGCCCGAATATACTTGTTTATTTGATGATGGGTTAAGTTCGTATAGGTCGACTGGAGCCAAATACTGTGCTGTTCTCTTGACTTCATGGAGAAACGAAGGCGTCCCGCCAAAGAAGTAGTAAAGGAATCTGTTTTTTTTGTATACGGCTTTGTCCTTTTTTACATCAAGAATAACCAACTGTAGGCTGCTCGAGGTCAAAGCCGCGCGGATTTCCTAGACCGCTTTGAGCCGTCTTGTTCTGTTGAATTCGAACCGGGGAGCCCCGTATAGTACCACGGACGCACTATTTGAAACCGTACGATCATTGGTCTCCCTGCTGGGATGCAGGCGGTTATTGGTCTACTATGGCCTATAACCGGTCCTATCACGCGCTATCCAGAGAATTCTACATCTCTGGAGGTGTATTCGCCACCCATCAAAAGAATACCCAATGCGTATTCTGTACAATTTGAATTGGCCAAACAAATTTTAAGCTGCGAGGAAAGTCTTGACAGATCTCCATACTTGTATGCATCTTAGTCTACTGCGGGTTGACAAGTAAGCAAGGAATATTTTTTTTGTCGACCATCAGCCTCCATATCCCATTCGCCTTCCACATTAAAAGCAATGAATTAGGCCGTGTTCTTGTCCTAGAGTTTGTTCAAGTCATATTATGTCGAGCAGGGTGTACTGTATGGCCGGGCATAGACTAGTCAATCTATGTTTTGAATTTACAATATCCACTTTGAGTGAATCAGTCTATAGTTATCCGTTCTTGTATTTGGCCGTTATACCATTGACTTACTCCAAATCCACCATTTCAACTTTTAACCATTTAGGCTTGATCCTGTCGGTACCAGTGTTATATGTAAGGTTTTGTTCTCAGCGAGTCTAGTGTATTCGCCTCACCTATACATGGCGTTACTGGAAACTTAGGTATCGCAGTATTCGCCTCTAAAATGAGATATTGGGCAAGGACATTCCCGCGCGTATGATCGTGGACGGTGCGTTCACCACCACTTGCCATATCTATGCTAGTAAATTATATGCTTGCTCTGTCCTTTGATATCTTTCACCTCAACCCCATAGTTCTAGAAGTATTTCCACTAGTGGTCCGGAGTCTTGGAGAAAGTGGAGTATCCGCAGGAATATCCTTAAGTTGATCCCGTCTGCATGTACTGGAAAAATTACCGGGTCTCTTCTTCCACTGCGGCCCTTAGACCGCAGTTATAAGAACGTATAATTCTGTATATAGTATATTGCACGAGATCTGGATCTCTGGTTGATTTTAACTGTCCGTTTTATTATCCGGTGGAATATTTGAACTAGTTCGGACTGACCACCAGTTTACCGGCTGCCTTCGCCCGGTACAGTAGCCCAGTAATTGGCCGGAATCTACTGTTAAAACCTGAATCATGTTGGCCCCATGCATGCTCAAATCATCGAAAGTTAAAGGCACCTCAAAATATACTAGAATTTTTGGTCATTGTCAACTACAATGGTCGAGGTGTCGGAAATGTCAACCGTCGTTGTATTTGTATTACCGATGGTTTGAAATTTGTTGGTTTGATTTGCATGGAACACAGCTGCTCATACATCTCTAGTGCATTTTGGGGTAACTAATATCCGTTTGCACAAACCCGGTCTATCAGATAAATTTGACTAAATCTATCGTAATTAAAAAAAAAAAAATTTTCCAGGGGTTTCCACAACAAACATTGATTGTGGGTATAAGTCTAGGTCACGTGCGCATTTGTGTTAATCCTCCTTCTCAAGGCCATAGACGATCTAGTTGTTGCAAACGTGAACTTACAAATTGGGTTGCGTTATTCAATTTAGATTCGTATTGATGTCGGCGACTGATATTTACAATCGTAGAATATCTAGTAGTTAAATTATATACGATGCTTGAATCGAAGCCTAACATAATAAAGTTATAGCTCAAAATATTAGAACGATGATGGAAGCCGTTATTTTTCTACTGACGCGATCGACACCCTACCGAAACAATATGAATTCAAATAATGCTAATAATCTGTCTAGATATGTTGGATCAACCTGGTCGAATGGAAATACTGGCAAGGAACTGCGTGCATTTCACCCATTTTAGAATATATGTTCTGTCTAAGTTTGGTGTTTGGCTTCAGAAGCCTAACTGTAGAGAAAGGTACTAACTTTACCCTCTTGTAAAAAACTGGAGGTCTGTAGTTTTTTGAGAACGAAAATGGCCATAGTTATTGATTCTTAGTGCACAATTTAAACTTTAATTCCACTTTTTAAGTTATTTTTTATAATTTTGTCGTACTTCTGGCTTAATAGTTTGAGTCGTACTTATGACATTGGTACTTATGACAGGTAAGTTGCACGCTTCGTACGAAATGCACGCGTTGTATTGATAAAGGGGTGATTTTTCAAAGCCTTAAATAAATCTTAACTAGCATCTTTCTTTCTAGTGGTATTACACGGCCATGTAATTTTAACATGTTCACGGGACAAAGATTCATATATTTGTATGAATTAAAGACACAAAAGTGACTCCGACCGCTATAAAATTGAGTTTACCGCAGAGCGGTTAAAATAGCTTAGCACACATACTCGCTGCGAGAGAGTTCCAATATTTTCGAAGCGTTTTCGCTTATTTTTTTACTAGAGGTTAAGTATTAATTGATATTCGTAAAATCTTTTTTCAAATATTAAGTGTGTTTACTAATGGTTACTCACCATAGTCTCAGAATTTATAGAGGGCTATAGACCCCATTTTCAGACTAAAACGTGTCCCGGATAATGTCCCGCACTGAATATAACCTGGTAAATTGGTTTATTCACGCGAGCTCAAAGTTGAACATCGATTTGACATCATTGGGAAGGCCGACCACGCAGAAACGATCAGCTTCAATGAATGAATTAAAATCCCAAACCCAGCCAATCCAGAATCAGACGATGATGAGCCCGACAATGGGTTTTATGGGACATCAACCAATGGGAGTGCAACAAATGGTCAGGCCGCAACACGTAGGGGTTCTGAATATGTCCGCTGGGCAAATTGGCGGTTATAACGTGATGGGACAAAACCAGATGGCCGTAGGCCAAGTTAACCAATTGTCGTCTCAATTGGGGGCCATAAATGTTGGATCACAATCAACTAAGCCAAAGCAAAATCTTGGCAGCCTGCTATGAACAAAAAGAAAGGGAAACGACCGTCTGAATATCAGTCGTCGCGGGTAACTTGAACCATCTTATCGGAATATGGTTCAAGTAGCGCGTGACGTAGCGACAATCAAATTCTGTACATATACTAGGTGCAATAGCTCACCCATATGCACATATGCATCTATAACCAGCTGCTCACGTCCTATTGATCGCTTTATTAATCATATACGCCGTATGAAATAAGTCCATTAAGGTCATACGATTTGCGTTTCCATATTTTATCAAAGTAAAAAAATTTTGAACATTTTTTTTAGAACCGAAATTTTCCGCTCGAATGGATTCGAGTGTGCAATTACGTAAGGCGATATGCTAGATTCAAAACCGTAAATTCTGTATACACAATATTATTCTCCGGTTTGAAGTTATGAGACACGGATATAACGCAAGGTATATCGATTTATGACTTAAATCCTGTTGTGGGCTTGTAGGAGGTATATTTCTGTGAGCTTCTATAGATTGGGCCTAGATGTTATAAGCCGATAGTCACACAACATTCAGTATATTAACCACCTTGGCAAAATAAATTAAAAGTAAACATCGACAATAGGCTTCATTATATATATAGCCATGGGTGACTCGAACCTACCATCTTCCGATCTCTAAGGGTATGGTATTAACCATTTAGCAAGGAGAATAGAATTTCTGGTACTTTTCCATGATTCACATGTGCTTCGAATCGTATAATATACAGTAACCACTCATTTCAATACAACTGATCTTTTTTTATTTGAATCCTGTAAGCAGAAGTGATCATTATTAATCAAGCAACCTAAGTTTCAATGTTGGCATTTACGCTTAGCGTAAAAAGTATTGCTCGTAACAATTCGAGCAATCTGATTGGCCAAGAGCGATACAGCCGATAGCGAAACATCATATAACGATACATCACACCGAATAACATTTTACCATACAAGATTCGAACCCAAAACCTCCGATCTCTAATTTTATGACTTTATACATTCGGTTATAATTCTGGTTGCAAATAAATATTACTATAATTTGAATCACAGAAATTTTTTTGTTATAATCAGGAAAAGTTTCAAAATGCTCAAAATGACAGTTAATGACAGCTTTTTGCCAAGGGGGTTAAATAGTAGGCGGTTACTTATACAGCTAATGCGTAATCTACCTTCAATCGTATGTCTTTCATGACTTTCCTTTATGACTATCACGATTCATAAACTATTTAAATCATATTAACTATTCTAACCCGTGAGGCTTCTCTTTTGTTTGTTTTCAAAAACTGACTTAATATCTCATAAATCCTAAAGGATCTTTTTGTCAACAAAGTAATCACACCCTTGTAAACTCATCGAGGAGGTAGCCCAATGTAAATTAATCAGAAACAGTTAAATTAATCGCTGGAAATGAGATACGTTAAAACTGTGTTTGATAGTTTACTACACATTATAATTGAAAGTTTGGGCACTGTATGATGTTTACATGAGGTGAAATCAAAGGTTATAGATAACTAACTTGAGGCAAATTTTAGTTAATTCTAAGCTAATAATTGTCCAATGAATCTCGCCCGTCAACTTGTTATCAACGTAGTATGGATAATTATCATTATAAGTGAAATAAAGTAAACATACAGTCAACATAATACGCTTAAGCAAGTTTCTGACTAAAAAATACACCAAACTACCCGCTCTGATATTTTATTTTTGTGTGTTTTTGCTTTGATACTCAACTTCTGGTACAAATCGGGCTTCTTTTATTGAAGGGACTGTAATACCTCAGAAAGTATCTTTGATCTTTTGCTACACATTGAGCAAGCTCGGCGAGCGGAACAGGTGAGCGAAACCCTTAACAACCTGTGACAAATTACGGTTGACTGTTGATCATGGCCTGGGTTTTCACAATATGTATTATAACATGGCTACTTGGTACATTTCTTACAACCATCTGAAGTACAGTATCTTTTATAGACGTATTGCGTTTCAGGGTGAGGTAATGAGTAATGATTGCGAGGTAATGTTAGTAATGAAAGGCTAATAATTATTTCAATGCATCTTGTCCAGCGATTCGAAAATGCTTCTCTCTATGCCATTACAAATGATTCTTCGTTCATTTCATAATTCAGACTGGCATTATTTGTGAAGATTTGGAATTTATATTATACGCGCTTACTTAAAAATCGATTGTAATTATCTGTAATTGCCTATTTGCCTTTCATAACAAATTCTGGACCGAGATTAACTCTTATGTAAAAATACCGAACTGGTGTCACGTTAAATATCTATAATCTTTGATTTCACTTCATGTGAAACTCACCCAGTGGCCAAAATATAATTCACTCGTCCAATTATTTCTGTTTAGTTTACTATGCTGTGTTAGGCCACCTCCTGGAAGCTTTTATAAGAGTTCGATTAATGTATATTATTGAATTAATCGAGCCTAAATTCCATTTTAGTACAATTTATAAATGAACACTTGTCAAATTGGCATGTAGAAAATCTTGCGGGTTAAGTATGGAATGCCTCAAAAATTCTCTCAACCACCAAAACGAATTTCTGCTCTGAAAATAGCCCTTTATATATGATTTCTGTCCAAGTTTGTTTTGCCTTTGATTAATGAAAGTGATAATGACTAATGATAGTGACCACTTTTCGCCCGAAATGACAATTAATGGTCCATGTTTACAAGGGGGTTAAATTAGGCGAAATTATTATGGTTCCCCACTTACAAGGAAATTTCCAAATGAAAATTAGATAAGCTAATACCAATCATACACTTAATTATTTGGTTGGGAAATCATGGTCGTTTTGGCAATGTACTAATTGATCGGAGCCATAACACTTCGTGAATTACGATTTACTTTGATCAGTTTTCGTAGTTGATGCATTGAAATTTAGTATGCTGTCTAATAAGCAATACCCACTTGTATTTCACTCAATAGTGCTTGAGATGTCCTTCAAAATTAACCTGTAAGATATCTGCCGACAAAATTGTTGGCATCAATTATAATACTTAAGTTAAAATTCATGACTTGTCGCATTGGGAACCCATACATTATTCCTAGGTCGTTTTTGACATTACGGGTATTCGATCGGAGACAAGACCGTTATATTCAGCTAACTATAGGTAACTAATGGTTTAATTGGGATAAAAATCACTTCCGGTAAATAATATCATAGTAAAGAGTAAATTACGGTGATGTTGAAAAAACTATCCGATTTGAAGGGGCCAATTGCGAGCCGGTAAAATCCACGCGTGGAGATATTAGGTCCTTTGATTCGCGTGAAAAAATATACGAATCAACTCCTAGTATGACGTTCATTCAAACACTTCCGACGCCATTAACGAATTGCGCCGACGGAAATTCCGCCTACGACTGGAAAGTTTTTCCAACATCACCGTAGTTGGTCAATTAATTATTGCATCCATTTTGTCGAGCGATAATGCTTTATAGGTTAATGTTATCCAAGACCGAGAGCTGACGATGTACTTTAACTCCTGTAATCCGAAAGTATCTATTTTGGTGTTTGTACAGTAGCGTCCAAACCGGGTGTTTTACAAAGTGATTTCTTACCATTAAATACCATTTCTCAACCCTAATTGCGTATTCTTAATTAAAAAGAACGTATACTATTCAATTTAGCTTTATACCTAAAGCAAGAATGAAAACGAAGTTACCCAACTTTAAATAATATAATA
>SCLF01299073.1:0-16534 GCA_004367975.1 Mesochordaeus erythrocephalus
ATAATGAGTTTCACAAGTGTGTGTCGAGCGACACACACTTCTGCGTGAGGGTAGAACCATTTCTTCTGCGTACGGGTTAAGAGTGGTCATCAGGACTTTAAGCAATATATAGGGTTGGTCGTGGGGTTCAATTGAATACACCGATCGTTATCCCCAATGGGTAGATGAATAGGTACTACTTCTAAACATATCGGTAAACAAATACTAACTTATCGATCAAATATTCCACGTGAGTAGCCCGACTAACTATACTCAGTTTACATCTAGGATAACTGTAAATATAGCAGAATATAAAATTTGGTTTTCAAAGAAGTAGTTTAAGCACGTGGTATATGCCGAGTACAAATTAAATAAATAGCAAAGGGAACATTAACAATTTCATTGGCTGACAAAATGACAGCACCGCTTAGTTGGAGAAAACGGTAAAAACAAAGTTTTGTCCACAATGTTTAGAAGTCAAGAATTCAAAATAGAATTAAGCCGGTGGTTGTTGTTCTGGTTGATGGTCGCATGTGCCCTACTATGCTAAAAATAGCTAGCCGATATTTAGTTTTATACTAAAAAATTCATATCACATCGTGTTGTATTGGCGATTGGACGGAAAAGCGATGCACTAGTTTTATCATTTTGTTAAGCTAAAATAGAAGTTAGACATAAAATGGTCCCACTTTCTCAAACTATCAGCGTTTTCCAGCGTGTAATATTGCAATACAGCTAACACCCCACCTGGGTTAAGAACAAATAAGGAAAGAACATTATTAAAGAAAATAAAATACAAAAAAATACTGGTTGGCAAGACCAGCGAACATTCACCTGGATAGATCAGCAAATGAGAAGGCAAGAGCTTACATGTAGTCGCTAAGATTACCAACATGCAAGTATACGTATGCAATATGAAATAATTGGATGAGCTGAAAATCGAATGTTAAAACTGAAGAAAAATCATTTTGGGTAAACTAATGGCCAGAAGGAAAAGGAGAATAGGCTCATAAAATGGTTATAACTGAATATAATTGAAAACACTTAATGTAATGGAAAACACTGAATGTAATGGAAAATGAACTAGAGCGTGCTTCATGAATGACTATAAAGGCTGATAACAGCTTCGAGAAAATGAAAAAAAAAATAAACTCTCCAACTGCAAGACAACATGGTTAACCTAATGAGGAAGGTAACATCTGCTGGGCAGGTAATAAATACTTGCAAGTAAGGCACGTTTACATATACACGTAAACCAATCAAGAAGACGGAAATTAAGAGAAAGTTCCAAAACCATTACTGAATCGGTTGAGTTTTAAACCACGTGGTGCATACAGTGGAGGTTATAGGAGAGACATGCCATATCTGTTGGCCAAAAGATGAATGGAAGTAAGTTTTAAATAATGTAATAATCAAGGTCAAAGTCTGGCATATGCAGTCAAAGGACGGCAGACTAATTATGATTTATAGCGAATTACTGAGATTGGAAGCGGTTTCGCTACAAGTTTACTGTGGAGTCAAACTCCTATGTGAAAATATTAGCATTGCAACTGATAAATTATATTATTAATATTATAAATGTATACTCTAACTTGAAAGTTTGAACTGATTTTCTATGCGCAGGCAGCTTCAGATAAATGCAGCACTGGCAAGAGGCCGGGATTAAGACGAGCACGAGTAATTACGTGGGGAAAATACTAGTGCATAAATTATAGAAGAGAATTATATAACCTTGAAATGGGGGGATGTTATACCGTTTACAAATTTTACTGATGAAGGAAGAAAAGCCCTAACTACGGTGAGCGTAGAGCGAAGATATTGGGACTGCTAGCGACGAGCGTTCCTAAGATGGTGATGTTATCAGTCGAAAATATCCCAGGGCTTTATTATCTCGGAAACGGGAAAATTCATAACCAAAACGATTTTTACTATTAATTAAAAACGAAGGGTAAATAATTGTAAATGGTTTCGGCGAGAAAACCCTCGGTCAGAAATATTTGTTCGTGACACCTGAAGACGGATATTGGATAGTAGCACATTGTAGTCTTATGCGGATTGCACAAACTAGATAATTCAAGGCGTCGGTATTATCACAACAAATTCAAGATAATGAAGTGAAAATGTAAAATGATATAATAATGTATGAACTCAATACCTAAAACAATAAATATTTAACTTTAAACAGTCGTACACAAGAAAATAGTAACTATTAGAATTCGCACATGATAATTATATTGAGTTAAAAATATATTGGATTAGCAGCAGACGGGGCTTCAAGAAGAATAGACTGGAATGAGGAATACATGCCAGATATTTTTAATAAATGGCAAGACGATTTGAATTCAATATTCCCACTAGTTGCAATGGCCACGAGTTAAAAATGCGAAGTGTGCGAAATTTGTGTCATGGAAAGAAACTTAACAAGCATGGTTACTAGACTTCTTTATTCCCACATCGTTTCAATTACAGGAATGGTATACGCCTTTCCACCGAAAAACATTAGCGAAATTACTGAAGTATGTTCAAGATAATTTACCAACAACGGCAATGGTGATAGTAGGACATCTATTCGCTGAATGGTCGTTAGCATTAATAGCGATAATGAAGAAAACAAAAGCAAATGTGTTTATTGAATGATACCATCTGAAGAAAAGCTCGTAATAGGGAGAACGCAGCTATCTGGTTCATTTAATATAAAGCCACGGGCAACTTTCTGGTTGCGATGGAACTGTTAATGTTAATGTTTTAGATAAATTACAGCCCAAATATGGAAGAGATATCAGAGACTAATAATCTAATATTAAGAACGTACAGAAAATGGAACGAAAGGAAATATACGAGAAAACAAGTCTAGAGTGGTTGAAAAAGGAAAAACGACGCTTACAATTATTGGCACTGTTAACAGAGAACGAAAGTTTGTCAGAAGGTTGATTAGAAAATGACGAGTAAAAATTGTTGCAAAGATGTATAAAAAGATTGATGATGAAGACTATAGCAGGGTACCTTGGAATCTTTTAAAGACCAGAAAAAGAGATTGATAGAAACTGCCAGAATCAAGCCACTGAAGAAAACGGGCGGAGAGCACCCTATAGTCAAAAGAGGAGACCAGTACTTTCAAAAGTGGACTAGTGCACCGTCATATCTGGAAAAATTATTGCCTGATCGGGAACATTTAAAAAACTTGTATTCATTAATATACAATATGCTGGTGAATGATCAGTAATATGCTGATCATGAGAAATTGACGGATCTGCTTACGTGATATGTCAAGAGCTTTCCAGACACATATTCGGTATATACATCATTGGTCACAGCCACAATAGTGGATTTGTATAAAGCGAAGACGTCAATGAAAGATACCCTAGCGCATATGATTGCGCAAGCAAATCATATCTTGAAGAATACGGAAGTCTTGGTTTCAAGTGCAACAGTAGAGGTATCGAAACATTTGGGACGAACGAAGGAAATGGCGAATGCGCCATTAAGGGCAAAGATGAATGAAATACATCATCAAGAGTCTCATGGTGATGACCTTGCTCTGAAAGTAGGAGAGCTGCCATTCAAGGAGTGATTGATACATACCTATTTTTACATACCAAACTTGAAAAACCGTGACATGTACCCAAAATCACCAACAAAAGAGAGACATAAAAAATCAAGAGAGGCGGAACCATACAAGCGAGGAGAAAGCTATCGGGGTTCATATAGAACGAGGAACGAAGAGATTCTGGAATAGAGTCGTACGGATCAATACGACAAGACACGTAGAGAACGTCCACCAATATAATAATAATGCTACTCAACACAGAAGTGCGCTACCAGTCAAAAAGTCTTGGATAAAGTTAACGTTTAGTCTATACCTCAAGAAGAGATAAATCAAACGGTAGAAATCCTTAATATGACTTAATATTACTTACGGTTAAATCGCAGACGTTGGTGGAATGGCGGAAGCCTACATCAAAATACACATTCAATGATAGCCCAAATGGGCCAAGACAAGCTCAATGCCTGATACAATATATAAAATAATGTGACCGTCATCCTGTGGCGCAAGTCTATCGAATAACCAACAATGCAGTTAGCAAGAAATCTGCATGATGATAATTTTACAGTTCAGTATGCGATACAAAAATAAGGGTCAAAAGTACTTTAAAAAAATAATATTTTTGAATGAAGGAACCGGAAAATACTGCAAATTATATTTTAAGTAGCTATGTCGAAGTCATGAAAGCGATGCAAGTGGCCGCCGTACGGCCAATCGTCCGAGTTGTTCTGCAAATTGCGTTACAAGAACGAGAAAATCCTCGGGAAGACTCACTTTTTGCAGTATATTGCGAGACCTTGTTTAACAGGCACATTAACTTTGGAGTCATTTCTGCAAATGACCTTTGGACTATATACCGAATATCCGAATTTATGTATGTACAAAAACACGATTACATCAACTTGGCAACTCGGCAATTGGATGGAATAAAATGGCCAAAATTGTACAGCACGAATGGTTCTGTATCGCAATCTGTGCCGCTCGACACATTCATGTGAAACTCATTATTTCAGTTCTAGATTTCTATTTTCGTGTTGTTGAATACGGGTATAAGGGCCAGTCCGAATAATCAATTTTCTATGTTTACTAATATTTAAGCTGTTTTTTGTCAAATTATGTCATTCTTGACATGTTGGTGTACAATTACTACGCAATCTATTATTATTCCGTACAACCATCGACTCCTGTATCATAATGTGTACTCTTATAGCTCATATTCCCCTAACTATATACCAACCGTTGGCGTATTGCTTCCAGGCTATAACTATCGATCCCTTTATCAGAATTCGTTCGCTTCATTTTAATCTACCTTTGCATCAAATCTGGCTGTATTCTGTCTACGCATTTTGTTAATATTATTTATAGCAAGATGGATAAGCCCCGACACTCTTAGCCCGAGACAAAAATAATACTAAGTCTAGAAGATTGACACAAAATAATTTTTCGTTTCTTTTCAAATAGTTCTTGGGTGAATATTGAGAGTTGCGCACCATTACATACGCTTAAATTTTTAGGTCAGATAAATATCAACAGGGGAATATTTGTCTAGTTTTTTTCTGCAATTTTCGGATTTTTCGTTTTTTGGGTTCACTTCCGGTCAAAACTTGTGGTCGAAAGTTGTCCTATAATGTGCGCAAGAAAATTCGGTCTAGAAGTACCGCTCGATGTTTTCCTAACTATGATACAGCTGTTTTAAATTAAAAGTGTCTCACGGCATATATGTCAGATTTCGAGTTAAGGAGGACTCTTCAATTCAACCAACTGGAACACCAGGCAATAAATAATCTGTCGAAAGGAATTGTCTTACAAACATGTGAACAAAAAACAAGTCATGCTTGCAAAGCAAAAAGGGGGTTGAGTGCATTATGAAAGGCACAAGCTTTGCCATAACTGATGAGATAAGTGAGGTCAGTTATTATGAGATATCCACAAAAAGCATGTAAAGTAAAATAATTTTTCCATTGATCTAACAGAATGAACCCTTTTCCGAAGGACTAAATATGGGGTCTCAACAGGATATTTTTTCTATACGGCCCTCCTCAATAATCTCAAGCACTATGCGAAAAAGGTAAGATTTAGAGTGCCTTAGTTCAGGTTATATACAATTGAGAATGAGAACGAGCCAGACTGCTATTCCTTCAAAATTCAATTATATTCAAATATGTATATATTTTGATTAATACATAACTGTCATATACGTATCAGGGAAGTGTAAAATTTTTTCTGCAAATATACTATAATGTAATTTTAGCGATTACTAATTCTCGGAATGGGCTTAATTGACAATCGACTGTGTATTATGTATGCTTATTCTATTTATCGTAAATTACGAAAAGTTTAAAACAAGGCGTAACAAGCTACAACCGACTTCCACTCAAAATTCTTATTCAGATCAAGACCCAAATATTAATCTGGATTAAACAATTTCGGAGTGTTTAGTCTGGTTAGTATATCAAGTCGGCAACCAGTAGAAATCTGTGTGATCTTAACCAGTGCGCGGTGCAGTTAACGTTTTGTCCCAAACGGGTTTTGAGTGTTATTACTAAATTGTTAAACACCCTTTGATTACGTCTGAAATATTTTGATTATGTTTTAGTGTTGCTGTGAGACCGCAAGTTAAGTTCAAAATACCGGACGTCTATGTTCATATTTGGAAACCATGCAGTAATAATTAAAGGTGACCCTCTAGAAATTTACAGTTTTAACACATTAAATACACCCTGGAAATACACCCTGGAAAACTAACATAGAAAGCAATGGAATTATAACATCAAGTGTTTAACAATATTAGTGTAATTTTAACGCGTATATCGACGACAGAAATACCGAAGTATAGAAAAATATTGATTTCAAGTCTTGTTTAAATTGTGACTTGTATTAAACCAGAGAAACGTCTTCGCGTTTACTTGAATTACGAATTCAACCTGATCAAAGTTATTCATGAACGTACGCAATGGTAAACGTCCGCAAATTCTCTCACCGGTTAGTCACCATCAGGTAATTACCTATTTATGTCAGTGTTGGATGGACATGAAAACTGTCTAAGTAAGGAAATTGTATCCCTTAAATGTTTTCTTTATTTGGACATTCCGAAGATTGGATCAACTAACCTCAATTTCATTCTAGACTCTGTTAACTCGTTGTTACCATCATCAAATTCATGTCGATTGGTTATCTGAAAAATAACAAACTTCTTTCGCTTCACAATATTTATTATAATTATTCATACTATTGTCACATTTTTTTTAACTTTATGAGAAATACTCAATCGGTGACTGAAGATGAACATTAAATTTAAAATGGTTTCTTTCCCATTCCAGGACTTTTGTCGCGTTTTGAAACAGCCCTGTTAAAACTGCCACCCCCCTATGGCACGCGACAACTGATATCATAAACAAGCTTAGTGAGTCTTATAGACTTTTTCCTTGCGGTTCCGAACCGGTTCCCATAATATCTAAAATTATACGGCGTTGTACAGTTAACCCCCCTAAAGATAACGTGAAAAAGTCATTTTTTTAAAAACGTTAATTTTAACTCCTGGGTGAATGGCCGCTGACATAACTAAATTGCACTGGATTAATCAGACCCACGACATCCAATCAAAGACAAAAAAAAGGAAAAGTGGCAGGCAGAAAAAGTGGCGAGACCCACAGTGGCGGGCAGAAGCCCCGTCTCCCAAATTTTTAACTTTTCGATTTGGTATGATTTAGAAAACACGCGAAGATCCCAAAGTATGTTTACTAAAATTCGAGTCGAATTTTTGAACAATGTGATTTCGAGGCTTTACAAAAAATGGAGTATGCTTTGGATACTTTTACTGGATGCCCTGGGGTCTACTTAATCTAGTACAATTTAGTTCGGTGAGCTGCCATGCACCCAGGAGTTAAAATTAACGTTTAATCAAAAAATGTACGACGCCGTACCGCAAGGAAAAACTCTATAAGACTAACTAAGTCTGGTTAAGCTATAAGTTGTCGTCTGGCATAGTAGGGTGTGATTTCCTGTTTTCGGAAACAGGTGGGAACTCAATCACTCACTAATTGACCAATGATACCAAATAGTTGGCCCGTTCAACGAAAAATTGGCTTCGCCAAGAGAGGTTATTAAAACCAGTACATTAAAACCAGTAGTCAGTACTCATTTTAAAGTTTATATAAATTGACTATCGGAGAAAATGTTGCTTATGAATCTGTATGTTTTTGTTGTATATGGGGCGAGTTATTATAGTTGGTCAGTAAGTTCCCTCACTCTTCGCCCTCTAGAGTTTCCTCCAGCTTCCCGAAACAGGAAATATCACAAGCTATCAAAACTTGGCAAAAGTCATGAAATGGGATCTACACCGATATAAAAAATGACAATATTAGCAAAAAATATAGCGTTGTAAAGAGTACCAAAAGATGTTTAGTTTCGATAAGTTTGATTTGGCGTTACCAAATATTAACCCTCTTGTAAAAAATGAGCGATAACGCATAGACATGATTAACCACTCTGTGGTCATATGAATTCTCTTGTTAAAGATTTAAATAATAAAAAAACCTGCTTCTAATAGATCGCGTTCCCGTTATCTTTTGATCTAACTTCATCGACGAAGCAAGAAATTTCGGTACTTTTCCTTGATTATGACTATTCCACTATTTTTAAAATAATGATCGCGCGAGGCGCCTTTTTCCATTTCTATACTTATAATGCAAATAATATATTTTGATTAGTCATCCGATTTGCTTATCGAGAACTGATTGGTCAACAATTTCCGACTAATGAATTCAACTTTGATTTAATTAAAAAACATAGGAGTGAAATTAAGATTTGAACCTGAACTCGAAAGAACTAACGCTTACTTTCGTTATCAAAGTAATCCTCTTCGCCGGTTTTCTGATGACTAATAAGAAATACGGAAAATCAAAGTCGTTCCAACTCGAATATGACGACAATAAGAGAAATTACGAAAATAAAGAATGGCTGGGGCTGGAATCACAGATAAATTTTGTATTACTGATTTTAAATTCTAACTCCTGGGGATTAAGCATAAAAAACTGTAGCCATTTTTGTGGTTTTTTACAAGAAGGTTAAATAGCCTTTATCTAAATTTAAATTTTCTAAATATATTACGAAGTTTCTTTTTATTATATCCTCTTTTAATAATATAAATTATAAAAAAAAGTTGAAGTACCGAAGTGTGAATAAAAATTTAAAATGAGTTGTAATAAAAAATGCAAATTTGTGTGAAGTCTCAAAGTGCAAGCGGCTCTAGTGGGAATACAAATTGTAAATGCGTGTCACATCCGGCACCAATTAGAAATGTATAAAAAGATCAAATAGGTATATTAAAATTGACACAGAATAACCTGCCTATATTTGCAATAATTGGCAATCAATGTATAGAAATCAGACTTTAAATTATAGGTAAGACAATAAGCCAATGATAACAATGGACCAACTTGGCTCCATATTTAACTTGCAATAGCCAACATCTCCCCAATATGGTGCCCAAACTATAATTATTTTTGTTTTCAATTTCTGGACTATAAAATGGCAAACATTCAAATATTAGTTTCATCTCGTATCTTAGCTACATACTCTAAACAGAGCTGTAGTAGTATTATCTACTATACTCACCGATTTCAGGTTAAAGTTACGTCTTGACGACATAGATATTCGATGACGCGATTTTCGTCTCGTAACTCCCCTCTGTTGTAATATTTGAAAGTTGACAACTCTTCTAATAGTGAGTACGCATTTATTTTCGTTGATGAATTTTTCAGGATTGTCATACCGACTGACCAATTCATTATTAATTCCATCAACACGATCACCAATAAATAAGTCGTCTCAAATTGAGTTTCTTGGTTATTTGAATGACCTAGGTCACCAATGTCATTAAAGTTATAAACTGAAACCTTCCTTGAAAGTTCTCAGTGAGCTTTATAATGCCATAATCAGTCCTCAGAGACAAATGATCCAATTTCTGCTTTTCATAGGTGATAGCTAAATATACAAATTTTTAACAAGTGACAAAATTTTCACTTTTCTATTTTGTTCGACTAGAAAATAATGCGTAAAAACTAAAGTTTAGGAGGCTCAAATAAATCTAGTACAATTTAGTTCTGTCAGCAAAGAAATGTTTTAGTTACAATTTCGGCTGGAATAAATCCAAGTAGACTTCTTACTTGAGAAGAAGTCTTTTAAAAATTTTGTTGTGAACGTCATAAATTAGTTATAAAATAGTTACTGTTACTTAATGTCGAATAGTTATTTTTTCGTATCACATATAGAGATATTGATAATATAGATTAGTACTTAATAAGAAACAAGTACATTGGAAAATAATTAGAGTTTGCTGGACCCAAGAAAGTTCACCAAGTAAAGATACAATTGTCCTAGGTAACCTAAAATACTACTTGAATGGCTGGCTTGTGAAATAGTAACTCGGAAATAATTTAGCACTTCAAGATGACCATTTTTACTAAACGGTATCGTGTAAATTAATCAGATGTTTATTATCTATACTTCTTAAGGATATATGACGCTCGTCTAGGGATCTTACTAAATGAATGGTTCCTTACTAATGAGCAAACTTTACTTTTCCGGAAAATACGATATATCAAATGTATGTCTTTCCTTAAAGAGTTACTATAAATTAAAAAATATTTTTAATGCTGAGTAACATAACGTTTTACGACATTAAATATCCCAAATCTCCACTGAACGTCCATTTTTTGTTTCCGCCAGAGGGAGCAAGTGTGCAGAAACAGACGCTTACTGGAACCGCTGGAAGAAGTGATCAAATCAAGCTTACTATTATTAGGTAAGACTACTGCTGTGCACTGTTAAATATATTAAAAAGACTTAGTTGGTTTACAATTAATATTGTACTATAACCAAAGCAGATATTTTCGAATTAGATTTCTAGGGACGGAATCCCTAATGATGCAAATGTTGAAAGCGATATCATGTATGGTTTTCGAGATAACTGCGAACGAAGTTCGCATTAGTGACTCCCCAATAATGAATAAGTTGCAAGTTAAAGTACGTCTCTCGTTGCTCCACCCCTGTTGCATGTGAACATTTACTATTGGGGAATAACTAATGCGAACTTTATTAGCATGATTAAAGATTGGGTCCCTAGCAATCTAGAGGTATTTCTCTTGAAAATATCTTTCTTACAATATTAATTGTAAAGAAAGCAGTGAATTGATACGGCGAAGAGATAAACAGTAAAGAACGACGGTGGAGCACGGTGACGGACGATGGATACGATCAAAACGGTTATATTAATATTTATTATATACTCGTATGATGTTACGAGCGTGCCATTGACTTTATTAATTATACTTATATTTCAAGTAGAAATATATTACTATATTAATATATCTACTCCCAATATAATAATATAGTAATATCCTATTCGTGGGTGGCTGAAACCTTGGTGGCTGAAATATCTGACATTTACTCTCTGAAAAATATCTGCCGACATTTATTAACTGTTATTTAACTGTTGATATTCGGCCAAGTGATTACCCAACGCCAGTTTACCAGGATTGTACAGTCATGTTGTAGTGGGGTTTCACAGTGAGATTTTACAGTATTGCGATGACTATGGCAATAAACTGGGATGCGTTGGTATACATATTCACCGCCTCTAACTATTCTATAAGGGAGAGGCCTAAATCACGAGTTCGCGGGATATACGATAGAAAAAGGAACTCTGAAACATTTAAAGAGTAAGGTCGAGGCGATCCAGCAACTGATGAGCCTGCGCACATCACTCGAAGCACAGAAGCGTTTTGGGTTGTTATCCTATCATCGGGCTTCATTCCAAACTTTGCGGCCATATATGGACGGAAGACGCGGAGTGGGCAACTCAGACGATAGAGAAACAAATTAGGACGCTAGCGATAGGGCAATTGATGGGTGATTGTACTACTGTTCCCGTGCAGAGTACAATTTGTTTATTCGGTTGCGACTAAGAAATACCGAACGTACCTGCTAGGGAAGTAGAAGTTGGGCTCGGAAGGTCAGCCCCAACACACAGAAACTTGCTATGTGGTTGGCAAAGATTTAAGATCTTGTATACGATGTCCAACTTGTACGATCAGGTAAAATGGTAATTTCGGACACCTATACCGTTAATCGCCAAGATACATCAACGTGATCACAAAAACACCAAAGGACGAATTGATTGCGTATATCAATAGAACGGACATATGAGTGCTGCAAACACTATTAAGGACTTGAAGAAAAAACAGATGTGATTTCTGCCAGAAAATGAATAATATAAAAAAATATCGGTCTATTTACTATAATCAACAGCTACAATCGGTACCTTTTGGTGGCAGTCGACATTTTTTCAAAACGAATATGGGTAGTTCCGATACAATCTTATCAGGCCCAGTAACGGTCCAAGAAATTCGGAAAATCATACTGTCACGTCCGGAACCCCCAAGTCATATTCTCACCGATAATAGGCGGGAATTTAACAATGTATAGATGACGGAGATAGTTAATCAATATAATATCATTCACTATAAGTCAGCCCCGTACCATCCACAGAGCAATGGAGCCGTAGAAAGGGCGAATTGATCAATAGAAACAAAAATGAATATGCATGAGGCAAATTGGGACATACAGATTAACGAGGTAGTACATTCCATTAATCGTAGTCCCTATGACGTTCCAAAGCTACCTTTATCACTAAGAACGGGAGGATCGCAAACGGATTGCATTCGGGTGGTTAAAAAAAGGATTGAAAGTGATAAAACAAGACGAATTAAACACATACCAAGTAACACAAAGACACCATACTCAATCGGCAGGCTGGTCTTACAAAATAACGGTAACGCAAAAATACCAGTCATAGAATAACCGAGATATATTCAAATATAGAGGATATGAATAACGGCGCGAGGTATGTCCGAAACATGATACTCTTGAAGCAATACTTCCCACCTTAATTTCCAAAAGTATTGAACAATCAACAGGCAGAAGGAGAAATAATCCGAGGCAGTACTCTGGAGGAGGGCCTTCGGTAGAGGAGTTTAATTGGTTATTAGAACTCTGCGGTCGAAGCAATGGGGCCATAATCAACGAAACTACGAACGAGACTAGGAACGGGAGTACTTTTATAAATGATAGAAGTAACCTATGTGGACATATATGATCTCTCGCCCACAGAACTAACCGAAGTTGCAAACAAATATGGCTACCCTGGAGCACGGGGAAACACTGTCCGAACGCCAGTTATGGGGCTTCTTGAACAAGAATATCGGAAAATTCGAGGGAACGGGTATCGTCTATGCAAAACGCAATGCATCTATAGACCCAATATTTCTAGACGTCATCGAAATACCAATGCAGGTAGTTGGGAACTACAGAACGATTGCCTTAGACGTACAGCTGATATAGACTGATTAATTTATGAGAACTATTTGGGAGGTAAAAGATATAGGTTAAATAACAGCCTAATGGGTTATCGGCAGATAATCGCCGCAGTAGATGTTTATTCGATGTGACTTGGGTATTAGATCTACCCGGAGTGCGGTAAACATCTAGCGTGAAATAAGCGGTAATAGACGTGTAATAAACGGTTATGGTACCGGCGGTATTGGGACCACAACTTATCACATAAAGACACATAGTACCGGAGAACGAGTCAATTAATAGACAGTTATATCAATTGGAAACATATTTCGGGGGTTAAATAATGTATATTATCAGCGCAACACTGTACAAAATTTAAAGATGGAAACCCCCGTAGGCCCTCATGTAAGACTAATAAAATCACGAACGATGTGAAGTAAGACAACATGGGTAAAGGCGTTGGTTGTCACGTGATCAAATGCCTTGAACAACACGAATAGGAAGGTTTTTCCAGTCAATATATATTTAAGTTTTAAGCTATGAAGATACAAATGAACCATAACTACATTAATAGATAATTAGAGATAACGGCATTGAATAGATACGATGACGGTTATATTTATTTTATTTATTAATATTTATTATTAAATATATATTTATATACAGTGATGTCTCAAAGAGTGTCACTTTTTCGAAAAGGTCATGACCGATCAATGTTTGACAATTTAAAAAAAAAGACGAGTGATCAAAAAAATAGCCGTTTTTTATTATTTAGACGTAAAGTGAAGTCTATTTCTTGACTAAATTCAGGGGAGATTTAAGTAAGGTATAAAACTAACCGTTGAATTCTAGATTAAGGCGTACCATAAAACTATTTATTTATAAAACATGCACTATACCGTTGTGTGAGGTCTGAAACAAGGCAGAATTATAAGATGGAACATTCCATTTACAGTCCTATAAATATCTAAATTATGCGAGCTCAAAAATGCCTATTTAATCCCTTGTTAATCCGGATCGAATTACAAGATCAGTCATATATGAGCATAATCAGGAAAAAGTCTCAAGCTATTTTATAGGGATACTGTTGGTTTAATAACTCAGTTATTATTATTGTTTATCAATTCAAGCGTTATGCGCATATGATTATTTAAATTATTATAGCCAGTTATATTATATTATTGGCCTTATTTTGGTGTTATTACCTTACATTGAAAATGGTCCACTAAGAACGAAAATCTGTCCATGTTATTTTATGATAACATAAAGATAAAATAAGCAGAGGCGTATACATATCGTGAGATAAAAGGAACATCTATACAAGGTAGGAAAACGTAAAGTGAGTTATGGAGGAATATTATTTTTCCAAAAAGCGACGCAACGGAATCTAATTTATTCATCCGAAAAAACTAATATTTAGAGAGTTTCATGTAAGTCGGAAGCACCCTCTAACACTCTTCTAAAAAACTGGAGCGCTGTGGTTTTTCGACCACAAAAATGGTTACAGTTTTTGATGCTTATTCGGCAGGAGTTAGAAATTAAAATTGGTCACAGAAAATTTTGCCGAGATTTCAGCCAACAAATTTCCTCTTGTTATTTAAATATTCGAATTTTAGTGATATGTTTTCAGCTAGAATTCAGGATTCAGGCGGAGTGGGTTGATAGTCGAAATGATAATTCTATTTGATGACTAAGGCAGTCATGTTTATTATCCAACCAAAATAGCTCCTCATGGCTTGTAAACATTGGCCAATAAGCTTCTTGAACTTTCTGAGATTCTGGTAACTTTCCCTTAGGGCCGAAATGGATCGGTCCGTAGTACACCAATATCTTTAATAATACAACCGGCTATTCTTAAGCCCTCTAATAAATGTTAATAACCAGCATATTTCATTCTAGCCGAACAGTACGGTCATGGAATGTTAACATAATGTCCACGTGACAAGGATACATATATTTATATATCGCTATAAAATTGAGTTTAACGCATAGCGGTTAAAATAGCTTAGCACACATGCTCGCTGCAACAGAGCTTCAATGTTTTCGAAGCGAAGTCGCTTATTTTTTATAAGGGTTAAATACGTAAACATAGATTATTCAAAATATATACCAGGTATTGCTATTTGATATTTGAGCATTAACTTACTTTCACTGATTGGTGATGTTAACAAAGCATCCAATGGACCTTCATATATTTGATGAATTTGCCCTTCCGGATCGTCTGACATTGCTAACTGGAATGAAGTACATCGTATTCTATTTTCCTCAAAGACTGAGTCTTCCGTTTCCACGGTCGCTTGTTCATTATCGCTGAAATGTCTAGTAATTTTGTCTAGTTAGTATAAATAACAGACTTACGACGTTGTCGGACGACTGTGACTGAAACTATTATTAGTGGAATCGAAATGATGCAATAATACTTCCGAAAAAGATGACGATCTATCCTTCATTGCTTTTCAATGATTGACCTATTAAGTTTTCCAGGAATTTTTTTTTGTATGAATCATGTAAAAACAAATACCTACTCAGAATCACCTTAACAGCAGGCTCGAAACTATTATTTCCATCATAGAATATATATTTCTCCTATCATACTGTAAGTATAATATACAAAAATTACTTTAGCCACAAGAAAGTAATTAATATTTATAAAACGGGTAGTCCCGCATTTTGACCAAACCCAACTCGTCACCCTAACTATCAAAATGTAATGGTCAATGCTCCTTCGGCTATTAGCTCTTCTACCGAGTCAATGTCACACTGCAATTCAGTTTGAATCCTAGGATCTTCATCCATTTCATGTAAGGAATCATGATCGTTTGGTACGCGCATACGTTGATCGGAAATTGTTGAGGAACTGGAAGAATTGGTGTGCAGCAGAGCACGACGATAAATGGTCGAACTTATTTCTGTGCATAAGTTCAAAATAAATTAGTAGTTTATCCAAAATCATTTTACTTTGTAACTGTAAATGTTTTTTGAAATATTTCCTGGGTGATCTATATCAATGAGCTCTATTAAAAGAGTAATTTTAAAATTTTCGAAATATTTTGAAAGCTTAATTTCTTGGATTTCCTCGTTTTCCCTCCTTTCCCTTAATAATTCAGACGAATCAAATTTAACCTTGAATACAGTCTTTTTATGTTCTTTTCTGGGGATAATAACCAGGGTTGGAAAAGGGGAAGGCATCAATCCGATCAGGAATATGATGGGATCTGGAATAAATTTTTGTGGGGAGTGGATCCGGAATTAGCCATCAGTCTTGCCTGAATTTAAAGATTAAAAGAGAAAATATTAAAGTTAGAGCAACGGATAAAAAAAGAATTCGAAATGCGTACGATGGCCCCGTACTCGCATACACAAATGAAAATTAATCCTATTAAACAAACGTATTCTTAGGTGCCGGACGCGGTTGCACCTTCCTTAACCCGTACGCTGCATTCGGTGCCGCTCGGCACCAACGATCACTAATTTGACCATAACTTGTTAGAGTGGTGCTACGTCGAATTTGCCCCCCAGGACACCCCCATAATCGACGACCCCGGATTTTTTGGAACTATTTTTAGTCCGGAACTACCACCGGAAGTGACAGCTGAAAACCGGAAGTTGGTTATTTTGAATCAGGAGTCGCACCAAATTGTTGCCCGAGACGAC
>SCLF01300183.1:0-16524 GCA_004367975.1 Mesochordaeus erythrocephalus
AGTTTAAGAGGGCAGCGGTTCTAGAGACTTTTTACCCTTCCGCCTTTACTTTTCTTTCAACCCTAGGCGTGCCGGTTATTAGTATAAAGGACCGACTGCACTATTAACTCACTCCGGTAAAAAAGGATGGAGAGTACCCCTTTGCTTATTCTAAGGAGCTTTGGCCATATGCGCCCCTTCCGTTATTTTTACTTTAGAGGGGTAGTTTAAGTTCTTACCCTTAATGTAGTAAGTTTCGTTATAGGGTATTCTTCTCCTTTTTTCCGGATCGGGTTTCTTAAGGCATACTCTCCGGGTAATTACCCTGAGTTACCATTCACCCTTAGTGGATATCTTTGGCCGTTAATACTTGCTGCAATTTTGTCGTAATTTTAACCCGTAGTTCATCGAAATCAACATTATATACGCAATAACTTTATAGGATGTAATGATATATACGGAGTTTTAGTTAGATTACACTTTTAGAGCGCTTATTAAACCTAAGCGTATCGTACTTATTCGATACAGCAGCGAAATGACAGAGGCCATACAGATTGCGCCGTCTCAGTGACCCAAAAAACGGATTCTATTAAACACTCTTGGAATCACTAGAGTTTATTGTCTAAGATTGTATTATTACTTGTTTAAGCTTCTAGAGGTTAAATTCATCAGGCCAGTCTCGTTGTGGTAGGCCATTTATATCGCCCCCTATTCCAATAATTCGGACCCTCGTCCCCTCATTTGCTTCTTTTTCGGGTAGTCAACCTCCTTATCAAGTTGGGCAGCGATCCGTGCGATATCTTTCACCTCAAGATTCTTCATACATGGGCACGAGATTATTTTAGAGAAAACTAAACAATTTCAGACTGCTCGTATTAACGAATAGAGAAGCTTTGAGGAATATACATTTTCAGGCCCTGGGATTAATTTATTGCCATCTGGTATTTTATGCTGACGTTGCGTACTCTGTTCTATGTTTCGGATATTAGTGTAACTTTTCATGAGCGTAGAAGCATAGAGATATTTAAGGTCCTTTTTTGTATAAGTGAAGGCCATTTTTAACCTATGTGAAAAGTCGCCTTATAATTTGTAAGTCATAATAAGCAACATAAAATTTTGAGGTTATAAGCGATAAAGCACCTCGATTTTTAAGGCCCCTTTTATCCTCACTTATTGGTCTCGCATTATATTCAGGCTTTTTCTACCCGTCAAAAGCATAAAAGTACCATTTGGAGCTAAATTCTCCTTCCCTGGATAAAGATTACTGTAAGATCATCACAGTCAATCCGTTTCAAGTCTCCAAACAAAAATCCTCAATCTCTCGGCACTTATATTCATGTTCAGGTAACATAATTCCGAGTCTAAATTACATTTTAAGTTGATTAAACTTTATACAAGCTGGATAGCTCGCCCACGTAACCGTGCGGTAAGACAGGAAATGGCTATTGGTATATATATCATATCCATTATATATTTCTTCTAGTACAAAAGGTCGTCATGTCTATACTGCTTCTGGCTATAGTCACACTAATTACCAAGCATTATTCGCATAGACTTCCTTCTTCCCGCTGATATGAATACCCAAAAGTGCCTTATATTTGACGACAAAATTCCTGGTTACTAAGGATATGTTTAATACAAGGATTTGTTTATTTAAACCGCATACTATGGCTTAACTATTGGAACTCAGTCGAGCGCCTTCGAGTTAGTCATAGGATATAGCTCATTCGGTCCATTGGCTCCTCCTCGTCCACCTGCATAGGGCCCCATATCGGAGACCTATGAAGAGGTTTACCGATCCTAAAAATCATTAGGTTCATTTATCAATTTCCCGATGTGGCATCGACCCCGGTCTGAATTAGCCAACGAAGACATGAGTGGGATACATATGACCATAATGTAGGTATATTCTATGACTAAGCCAAAAGCATTCGACTAAGCACCAATCATTATCCCGTATGTGTGGATTTCTCGTACATAAAGGAGAATAAGTGGGACATTCAATGACGTTTAACTTATTCTATCATTCTCGATACTATCCATCACGCGCTTTATTCCTGGTTATGATCCCGCTCAAGACCGATTAAGGAGATGATAAGATCGCGTTCGTAGTTTTATTTCCCAATTGAATATAAATATATTCCGAGGAGTAAGTGCAAGATGTCTAAATCCCATATTTGGGCATTCATAGCCACGTATTTGGTTACATTACCGCCATCAGTTTTCCTATACTGGTATTCATGGCCAAGAAATAGCATTTATATCAAGGCCCCTGCTTGATATCGATCGTCAGGGGTAATTCTCAGTATGTCCCATGCTCGTGTAAATATTCGTTACACTCTCAGAATGAAGTCTGCTTATTACCTAGAAAGAAACCATTATATGAACCATGGGTTAAATTCTAGATGATTCTATGTGTTATGGTTCGGGTTCAGGAGTTTATTTCAGACCGTTTTAGAGAAAGTGCTCCGGATATTTAACGCTTCAGTCCACTATAACAACATTCATTTAGATTTCTTTTACAGAAGAAAACACCATAACTTACTGATATTTTTTATTAGTTCATTCTTCAGAAAAGGAAAAGAATATATTCGTTCATTTTATTTGACAAAGAGATGGGGTCTCATGCATTTTAGCTAGCCATTATAGCATCACGTTCTTCAGCTGGGGTTTGGCTAGCAAGCATTTCAACTCCTTTTCTTACAGATGAGTGCTTTGATGAGTAAGTCTGCAGCATCTTATTGCTCTGCCATGAGCCCATTCTGATTAACAGTGACTCACTAACCCCTGCAGCTATACCTAGATTTATGTTATAGCGCCTACCGCTATGGCCAGTTATTTCGCAGTGTGGCGGGAACCTCAGTTTTCTGGATATTGCTTTCCAGCCACGTACTATGTCCTTAGTAGAGTAGGTTTGATTAGACGTAGGTTTTCTTCCCATTTTAGGATTCTCGTCCCCTTTTAGTGGTGATATTTTTGACCATAAAATATTCGTAATCCTAACCGGACATAATATAGGTTCCACTTTTGATTGTACTAGGCGTAGAAATTTTGTTTGTTGACCAAGTCGGTCCGATTTACAGAATCTCATCGTCCAAGTAATTATATTTTGGTCTCCGACTTTAGATTCTTTGGCATCTATCCTACGCAAGCTCATTAGATCTCCAATCCTACTAGCAGTCCCATACGAGACTAGCAGCGCCCATAATCTTAATACTGTCAGAAAGTCCGTTTTTCTCGACTTGTATATATCTGAGTATAAATAAATCGCCATTCGTTTTACCCATATTATTTCAACCGCATTCGCTTGGGTTTTCGGTTTGATGGAAAGCGTAGCTATTCTATCCTTAACCCAGCGGTTTTTAACGCAGGCTATTTCTGCAGCGTTCTCTTTAAAGTGCTCAGAACCGAAGTTTTCGAAGATCATTCTGATCGCTCCCAGTCTCGCTACTATAGCATCGTTCGTAAGAGGCGTAGGGCGAGGCCTATTTTCCCAGTTAATCAGATAAGCATATATTTCTGCTGTCTTCCAATTGTGAAGAAGCGTTCCAGAGCGTACCGCAAACCGCTCCATTTCTCCTTTTATCTTCAGGAGCTTCCCGTAGTAACTGGACAGGCGTTTGGCTCTTTTAAGCATTTCTTCACCCTTTTCTATAAGACTTGACCCCATCTCAACTAACGTCTATAATAATTTCGGTTTAATTGTAAATTAAGATCTAGAATGTCTTCTATTGAGGAAGAATGTGATGCGTTAGAAGCGTTACAAAGGAAGTTCCCAGTCAACCGGCGGCGCCACGTGAGGGCCGTGAATTACCTAGGGATTTTTATACCCCTTCTACAGTGGGTTAACCGTGTACGGTTAAAGCTACGGTTTGCTGAAAACGAGCTAATCCCATATCAACTCCCCTTGAATAGTAAGGTGTCCAATCAGACGCTATGGAAGGAGGCCAGTAAATATATGCTACTCGAGGGTATTTGGTGCTTGGAAAACCCTGAGCGTGCCGGATGCCATTTACTTGACCTGATATTCCGATGCCCGAGTGACTTTTACAGTGGAAGCTGGCGGGATTATTCTTCAAATTGGCTAATCATATTGAATCTTAAAAGGTGCATTTATAAGAATAACCCTATTGGGGATTTTCACTCAGCCTTTCTTCAAGAGGCACATTTTCAAATACACTTTAGCCTTAAAATAATTCCCTGCTGTACTAGCATTGATACTAACACTGTCCATCTTATGCGCTGTAGATACTTAACTTTTTCTCTGAATGTTTTAATTTTTTATTATAGTTGACTATAATTTTAGAAACAAAGTCAGTAGCCACCTCCTTCTTGCCACGATATTTTAACTCACGTTAAACCATATCCGGTGAAAGCACCTAACTACTATACATCGTGATAAAAGTCGGTAATAATTTGCTTTCAGCAACCTTGATGATAAGGAAGAGGTTTACGACCATATACATCATGGGGTCGATCTGTGGTCACATTCGCGACATATACCACGGGATCATTCTATCGCCTATAGACCTGGGAAGTATCTTTATACCTCTGGTGTAGTCAGTACTGATTATACCTTATCTTACCGGGGCCGCAAGAAGAATAAGAGGGAGATAGGAGATTCAGTCAGAGCCGGGTTGAATGACCCAGAAAGACCTAACTATGTAAACAATACTATCATTGGTTACAAACCTGTTTTACGCCGCCAGAAGGAGACTTACGCCGAATTCCCCAACCCGTTACATTTGCTGGATAGCCATCGCGTTATCTATCAAGAATTGAGTAAATGGGTTGAGCAGGGAGCGATCGAGATTTTTAATAGAGACAGAGTCTCACTTAGCCGTGCTCACTGCTTGCTTTCCATGGCACTGGAACCCCAAAAGCCAAGATTATGGTTAGTCTATAGACATATGGCCCTTTTAGCTTTTCAAGGTTTATTTACCGTAACTAGATCCTCTTGACCTAGTTGAACCTTTGAAGCTAATTATATTCCATATATATTCCCGCCTTTTTTAATTTTGTTTCGTAGCTGTAATGGGAGTCCCATTACGTGCGTCGCCCCCTTAGCTAAACTCCCGTGCATTTTGGATGACATTGGAAGCGTACTTGGAGGCATTAAAGCAGGAGATTATATGTCAAAACTTGACGATAAAAACGGTGAGTGCCTCCCTGCTATGATGTATCTTTTTGACATTTGATTTAGGGTATATGCACCTCACCTTAGACCCACACAGCGAGGGATTATCCTATATCCATTTTGGTAGACTAATCATTCGCTGTGTCGGTCTACCTTTCGGGCTGACCCATAGCGCATCGTCTTTCCTCGCATGCAACCGTGTCGTCACCTCCTTGATTAGCTCCTATGGCTATCGTTGTTATTTATATTTGGACGATAGGCTATGCTTATCCGAAAAGCCAGTGCGCAATGGAGGTCATATGACATCTATAGGTGAGACTATTTTAGATCATAATACAGTTTGTAAAATGTAATCAAAATTATAATCCAATTTTATTTCTCAAATCAGCCTGCTGCTCTTGGCTGCACTTGATAAGCAGTCTAATTGGGTTGTTTCTTACTTCTTTCTAGTAAACAAGATTAAGTCATCTTGACCTTCAGAGAATTACGCAACTATGAGTCTACTGGTTGGCCTAGGGGGGTTTATCTCTTTAGCCAAAAGCGTGGCAATTCCTACACAAGAAATTGAATTCCTCGGATTCATTCTCAACACGCAAGCTAGGACTATCTCAGTTCCTATTCATAAGTATGAGGAAACGAAATGCTTAATCTCGACCTTTATTACTCAGTCAGTTTCGGTTATATGCCGAAGTACTCTAGAAAGAATCCGGGTAAGAGGACACTAATTAACATAAATATCGTATTATTCTCAGGGAAAAACCGTTTCTTGGCTAGTGGTCATGATGAATCTGGGCATCTACGTACGAGAGATGACCAACGTCATCAGTTATGGTTACAAATTCCATCTTGATTATATACCAGTAGAAGATATTGATTTAGATGAACTATTATCCGAGCTGCATATCTGGACAACTCTTAGTAACCTCAGTCTAACTCGCCCGTGGCTTATCGCCAAACATAACGTTATTGAAGCGCACAATTTCGAATTATATACTGACTCGTCCTCAAGCCAGATGGGGTGCGCTCTTAGATTAGAAGCCCGTCCTGGTTTCAATGTTTTTGATACCAGAGTTTTCCGGTTTCCTGATAGCCAAGCTGATGACAGCATACACTTAAAGGTTCATACCCCAGTTACTAGAATATTATAAAGTTTTCATAAGTTAATTTGACTCTATATCATATACTATTTAGTTGAAGGCTCATGGATATTGTAATATACCTGTAGTTATCTTTGATCATAGGTTTATATTATTACATTCTGATTATACGTATTTGATCAAATGGGAGTCATATTAGTCATTTACCCCCCTTTCGCTGAGAGATTTGATCAATACGTGAGTCATTATTCAACATCGCATATCAAGCGCCTCTCTATTTTATAGTATTATAGTCAAAATATCATTTATCTGGGCTGACCTCTTATCAATTTAGTTGTGACCTCTTGGCATTACAGTTCTTTTTAAGGAGTTATACGCTGTAATTGTCGCCCTGGAGAGCTATGGAAGTCGGTTAGACTCATCGCGCGTACTAATGAGGGTAGATAATCAAGCCGTCTGCTCTTCTTGGCAAGGGCTTGGGTCAAAGGACATCCGATTATCTCGCGGAATACGAAAAATCATCGATTACTGTCACAGCAGAAATATCAAACTAATGGTAGGGGTTAACTAGCCTTTTTTGAGACTCGCTTCATTTCAGCTTTTTGCCATTTTTATTTTTTCCGCTTATAGATGCAGTGGGTCTCCACTGGCGAACAAGAGGCCGACGAGGCTTCGAGGAGATTATCCCATTCCGAAAGTATGCTCAAAAATGAGCACAGAGTATTATTACGAAAATGTTTTCCCATTACCATTGACGCTTTTGCGGGGCCGTGGAATACCATTTGCCCCCGGTTTGTCTCTTTATACGCTTTCGGTGGTAGCATAACTTGTGATGGATTAGCCGCAGAATATAACAATGAGGACGTATACTCTTATCCTCCTCGCGCTTTAGTTCCTGCTGCCATAAAGGTATCTTCAGTGATTCGTAATCTTAGACATTCATTTTTATGTAGTATATCGGGGAGACTGCCAGAAGATGTATTTTCATCATACATATGCATCATGGCCCAGATCATACGCAAGTTGCCGCCATGAGGATGTTCGATTACCGCATGGTAATTGGAAGTCGAGGTCGACCCGCCACGATTACCCCTTGCCATAACCGCGGCAGTGAGGGTAACGAGCGACTTTACTACAGAGACTATTCCGAGCCTCACTGTACTTTCGCATTTTTTAAGGGTCACAGCCTTGCACGTGTTAAACGTTTTCAACATCTTCTTACCAGACAGTGTCTTCATCCTAGCCCATTTATTCGTTATATAAGGCGTTTTAAAATTCGGTTCAACTGTCCTAACCTAGGTGAGATCACCCCATTGTCAAAATACTCGTAGTCTGTTTCACACACCCTATTATCAATATAAACCAAATCTACAATGGGAACTTCATAATATCCATATTCCTTCCGTAGTCAGATAGTGCCTCATTTGCGTACAGCTCATATGCTTTCTTAGCACATCATTCAAGATACTGTCCGATAGACATCTTGCACCTAATTTTTGTTCTAGATTATGGTCAGTCTTTTTTAGTTTTTTCAGTTCTGAACAAAACAAAAAACGCAGATCATGGGTAAGTACTATCAGTTTATCGAGACTTTTTAATAACGCCATCTCATAACAGAAATGGATTCATTAATGACCGGGGATACTGTTGATGCCTCCTGCTTCAGTATGGAGAAGATAGAAAAGCTTGGCGCCAATCGAGCCTTTGATAGGGTCTTCATTGAAGATGACCAGGAGGTATTTATTTTGATATTTTTGATTCATCCTGTTCTTATCGTTCCTTTCAGACTGCTGAGGAGATTAACGAGGATCTCATTGCTCGAAAAGACCATCTGAGAATGATGATCAAAGAAAGGGATGAGAAACGCGTGTTGATGCTAGAGTTGGGTGTTGAAAAAGAGGCGGCTTTAGCAATGCGTGATAGAGTCGAGGTTTTGAAGGTCAGGCGTCCAGAGATGTGGACAGAGGATGAGCGTTGTTTCCTACGCGAAATCGTCGGTAAGTGTGACACTATGCTTTTTGCTTTTTCTTCTGCCATGGCAATTTTTTCCGAAACCTGATGATTTTAAGATATAACTCGTTCAAGTATGACTTTATCTAGCGTCTCAGACTCGCATAGTTATTTACATTAAACTATGTTTCTGGTTACATACATATAAAATACCACGTTTGACAGTTTTGCTTTTGTATTTGCATAGCATGCTGATTTTAAGTCATAACTCGTTCAGTTATGACTTTATCTAGCATCTCAGATTCGCATAGTTATTTTCAATAAACTATGGTTCAGGTTACATACATATAAAACGCCACGGTTGACAGTCTTGCGTTTGATTTTCATGATTGGATAATCTAAATCCCATTTTACACTTTTTTCAGCACAAATATTAACCATGAGAGTTGTTTGGCTTATTCATAAAAATGTTTTCAGACATGCAACCTCCCCTTGACGAGCTTACATTTGACCTCCCTAAGGCGCTTGAAACCACAACCCAGGAGTGGAAGACCATTGGCCTAGAAGTGGAACGCATGGGCCAAAGTATTTTGAAAAGTGAAAAGCTAGCCCAAGAGAAGCGCTCGACTGGCCAATTTCACTATATAATCCGCGACCCCAGACTAGACCACAGAAGGTCCAGAGAGGACATTATGAGGTCGATAGTGCAGCAATGCAAAAATTTGGAATTATTCCGGTACGCCCAGCTCCGAGAGGACATGACCGACTACAAATCGCACTTGGAGAGTGATTGTGACAAGGGCCTACCTAATTCCAACCTGAACAGCCGGATATACAAGCGAGTGGAAGAAAATATCATTGAAGTTGGTGGAAGCAATGGACACAAGCTGACTCGTCATTCGATGATATCGATGATAGTACGTAACCCTCGTTATTTTCATATTCTTAGTTTTACATTCTAAGACTAATTATCGCCTTCTAATATGATATTTATAGTTACCAATTTTGCCAAGTTTAGAGGTACGGAACACGATCCAATCGCGGCTAAAGGTCTATGCGCAAAAATCTAACGATCAGTACAGCTTATTAACACTGCCTTGCAATTATGATAAGCTATCTTCCGTAAGTTTCCGTACTTTTCGATCTATCACTATTCACCTTTCTGTTAAGAAACGATTTGGAAAAAAGGAAAGTTCTTCCAGTACCGGAAAAGTTCAAAAGCCATCTGGTTCGAACAAGACGAGACATTACTGCGTGCACCACCGCAAATTTTGTGCTCACCAGTCCAACCAGTGCAGCTTAGGCCAAAATAACCGTAATGGCAACGGAAGTAATCGTTCTAATAATGGCCCTCGAAACAACAAGGGCAACAATCAGCGCAAACCGGCTAATCATCAGATTAAGAGTGACGTTTCTAAACCCCAATAAGCATTTGAATCACAAGCCGATGAATCATACTTCGGACGCCAAGACTTGCTAGTCACTTAAATCAGCAATTCTCACTGTATTATAATCATAGCGCTCCTATAGTATTTTTATATTCCAATATATTTTTGTACATAAATATATATTTTCATAAATAAATTATAACTACTTATCGCCATGAAATTTTTGTGATATACTTTAATTAAATACACAGACTTTGAAAGATTTCTCAACGCCATCTAACACCTCATGGTTCTATCAAAGACGCAGATCTTGGGTTAATGAGGTAATTTATTATAAGTTAATTAAGCTGAGTAAGTATTTCGTGAATAATGCTTGATGGATCATAACTTTGTCTCGGGTTCAGATATCATAAGACGTCTTCCAAATAATATAATTATAATCAAACAGAAGGGCGTTCCTGAATATCAAAGCGTTACTTCACAATGAATAGGTGTTAGTCATATTGAAGTTATTTGATCAACTCATAAACTAATCCATGATATCGAAGAGTATTAGGTTTTTTACTAACCGTTTGGCTTAGAGATTGAGGATTGAGTCCTTGAGAGCTTGCAAGTCCTTCTGCATTGATTGCCTTGTAGGTATTGCAGGTTGGCTCCTGGGATTGACATTAGAAGTCTTAGGCAAAGATAGTTGCCCCGTAGCAAACTTTTTTAGAACTGCGTTCTGTTTTGGCCTCGCCACAGTAGACTCTCTAATGTGCACGTTTGCACTATCCTTGTCCGGTTTGTTAATGATGAAAGAGGTTGACAACTCCTCCGCCGAGACCACCGGGTTTTTATGATAGACAATTTTCGATAGCTTCATGTCTAAGTCAACCTCCGCCTTTTTTACTGTTGTAGCAAACGTTTGGCGGAAGGCTTCATCAAATGCAAAGAAAAGAACTGCCAATAACGTCTTAAGGGTCCAATTTTCTTCATGAACTGGTCCGGCCAGAATTTTATCCGCAATGGATGCCACCCTTTTCGCAGTCTCCGTACCCGGTTGCGAAAGCGCACCAGTACGGAGCAGACCCACGATCATAGTCACATTACGCGGCTCACCATATGCCGTGTAAGCAATGAGCTGAGACTGGATCGAGGTCCATAAGTTTGTCTTCCCATTTTTAATGGAGTCTTTGCACCTGGTTAAAGTGTCTCGCAGGCTTCTAATGTCGACCTCAGAGTGTCTCCTTTGCTCCTCAATTGCCTCTGTACAGAAGGATTTCATGTTCTCCATCTTGACGTTACAATCGGTTACTAACTTTAAAAGTTTCGATTGTTCATCGTCCAAGTCAGACACCTCCTTCGTCAATCTGAAGACCTTAGCTTTTAGCTTGCGAGTTGCCGCTTTTCTCTTGTTATTTCCTGCTTCGAGCGGAGGCAATTCATAACAAAAATTATTACTGGAAGTTGCCTCCTCCTCGTGCGAGATGTTTTGTTCTAACAAGCGAATCGAATGGGCTGAGTGGTGGGACATATCCGAGGTAACTGGCGATGATGTTATTCGCCGCAATTCCCCCTCCTCGTCCATCGACTGCGAAAAAGTCTCATGGTGGTCCTCCACGGCCACTACAGGAGGAGTGGCATGCACCTCGTTGCTTAAAGATTGCAAGGACTTAAGCTCAACCAGCTCAGTTGCTTGACCCGCAGCCTCTGATCGAACCAAGGTAACGTTGCTTTCTGTTACATCCGCCGCAACTTGCTGGTGACTTGACGCTGACGCAACTACAGAACTGACCACCTGCGTTGCAGCGGACGAATCAAGAGCACCGTAAGTTGCCTGAAACGCATTCCTACAACGCCGATCTAGTTCCGCGAGCATACTTATGGAATCGTCCTTGTAGTTTATTAAGTGCAAGGCCGCCTCATAAACAGAGACAATTGCATTAATAAACGAGTCCCCATCTAAGTAGGATTGTTTGGTTACCTCGAACGCCGCCAGTAAGTTGCCATACAGTAGGTCCGAGCCCTCCTTAATTCAGAATATGAATTTAAATATTTTAACTCGCAACCGTCTAGCCCGGTAATTTGCAATACATACTCTGCTTTTTAAGCAATAGTCCTTTGAAACTAGTTGATCATTACTCCATACATCGAAAAGGGCCTATTTTAACCTCGTTAAGAACTGTAAGTGAATATAACTTTATCAAGTAAGGTATAACCTTCTTTATTACACACAGAAAAGAATTTTTTAATATTGACTAATTATACATTTCGAAAAACTTTGACCTAGTCACTTATTTACGTCCGATTGAGACGCTTCCTTCCCATTACGTGATTTCCCCAAAATATCTATACACCTTTCGATATATTGAACAAAGAAACGATCCCCAATTCCAATATGATTTCAGCTGTTTATAGAAAATCATAGATTCGAGCGTGAGCCTCTGGTACAAAAGACTTCAACTTTTTCAATTTCTTCGCCTAATTCTGTACCCTAACGTCCTATATCTCAGGTCACCAAAGATTAGTAGGCCAATTAGGCCTTGTGTGTTTATTAATAGTCCGTTTTTTGCTTGACCATCTAGAATAGGTTGAACCTAGATAATAGATAGCTTAGTCATCGAGGAGCACAATCAGGCAAGTAAATTTCATTCAACTTAACGAAATTTTTTACAGCTTTGTTTTTCAAGACATTCATGTTGATTTTAGTATTTTTACTTCAACAGTTTGTTTAGTAATTCGTAAATAAACGCCTTAAAATTAAGGTTCAGTGGGGTATAAACTATCGACAAAATTTTTACTTAATATACCATAGCTTATTACCTGGTTCATTGATGCCTTTGAGATGGCGTCTACCTCTTTTTGCCAATTCGAGGCGTGTTTTTTAGCGGGGATATACCGAGCTTTCTCACCAAGTTTTCGCCGAGTGGTAACCATATTAATATCTTAATATAAGTTATATTGGCATTTATCCCTATTTCGCAAAAATCCCAGCTTCAATTTTATAAAGTGACCCGAACGAGTTAGGCGCCTTTTGCCGTGATTGGCTCATTTACCTACGTCCATTTCGGTAATGTTAAATGCCTAGGCTATTCGTATTTCGGTGAGTCATTCCTAACTCCTTGCCATACATTTGATACCATGACCTGAAAATTTTCATGATATCATGGTTGATTTGTATTTTCAGTCAGGTATCACTCACCAGTAGCCAATACAAAGCTCGAACTAGTGATTATATCTTAGACACACCGGCAAGCCGACATCTAGTCTCGATACCTTTTTCTAAAATAGAGACCCCTTTTAGTATATTGAGAATTTTAAAACGAAATTTTAAAAATGGACTCTAATCCTGAAGTTCAGAGCATTAGCAACATGACTAAGGAGTCTTGCATGCACGTCCCAGGCGCCGGTTTTATGGGAATTAGCGGGCGAGTCACTTTAACCCCACAAGGCGCACAAGATGACGACGCACATGGTAAAAATTTTGGTACTAAAACAAGATATTTATAGAAATATTAATCAGGTTATCCCGCAACTGAGATTCCCACTCAATTCTGGAACCGGGCTGAATCGAATCGTCACGTGATGGTCGACCGCTCCGACGCCGCCGGATCAGCCATTCTCTTTGAGGTTCCCGTTGAGCGGAATTCTTACTTGGTGGCCCCCCGCAAATGGATTGGACACTCAGCAGGAAATGTCTAAATTATAAATCAGTTATGACTCATTTCCGTCCATCTTTGCGGAATTAGGCTTGTTCTAGTAAACGTAATGGCGCGCTTATTAGCCACTCCCTTCTCTCTTAGCTGGCTTGTATATTTGAACATAGTTTTGACGCGCGCGAATATTATTTACATTAGGCGTTTTTAGTTTAATAAGACCAAATTTTCCGAAATTTTGCTTATTTTTAACATTTCATTCTGAGTGAGTAATTTGGATGCAGTTGAGGTCACGTTACCATGACTCTAAACGCTACCATAATTGCGCTAAGAATGTTCTTAAGCCTTGTAATATCGGAGAGTTTCTTGTATATATAAAGATATTTTTGTACGTATATATATTTTCATAGATAAATCTATATTTTTATATTTTCAGACGTTATACCTTTAAGACATGTCGCCTTTGAAGATAGTAGTCTTTACTGTGCAAAAAATACCGTAGTCTTTATCGCGAAGATAGACTCTGATTAGGAGTAATGGAAAAGTCGATTTTTTAGAAGTATAATCTGACACTTTTCAAGATTTCTTTTATGCCTATGGCACGCGAATCAACAGTAGCCGCTTAGGCGCCATTAGGCATGGCAAGGAGTGCAGCCATGTGTCTTACATGACTACTCGTGCCAACAGTGCCCGCACGTTTTGTCGCAAAAAACGGTGGAGAAAAAGTCCTCTGTGTATAGATTACCTGACTGGTATTGATGTAAATTGCGGATGCAAAGAGCGCTTCTTAGACGCCCACGGGCATACAGTAAGGACTTTCAGCCAGGTACTCAATCATGCTGTCCAGCAGTTTTTCCGCTTCGTAGGTTTCATAATTTTGAGTTTTTATGGATTCATAACCAGATTTAATTGAGTCAATTCAACCGGACTTTCTTTTAGCCTATAACGGCCCGAACTCAAAAAATTCAATTAAAGGCGTTTTTTCTCAAGGGATATAGATATCTCTCTTACTTATTTGATTTCTTCAAATTTTTTAAATAGCCCGTAAACATGAAAACGCCTAGCTAAAACTAGAAGGTTATGCCATTTTTGTAGCCTTAAAAAACTGTAAGGAACAAAATATTTTTTCAAGGCCAATTAGGTTATATATAGAACCTTTTCATAACGCGCTTTCTACCAATAGTGTCTTGCCATGGAAGTGATGCGTGCTTTACCTCGCCCAGAAGGAGTTCAAGAAGGCAGGCGCCCATTTATACGAAATGGATTTGTTACCCCGTACGATTTACCCGACTTTCATTTGGGTCAGTTTTACCTCATTCGTAACATTTTCTCATAACTGCCATTTAGAGGACACCTTGGGAGACTTCTCATCTCAATGCAGCGGGGAATTAGAAATTCGCGTGCAATTCGGGAAAAACGGGAAAGGGACACTAGAGCGCCTCATCAAAGTGAGTCCAAACCGAACCGAGTGGTTCGTTCCAATTTTTGGGTAAACCCATTTTTTAGCGTATTATAAAATACTGCGTAGGCAAGCGTATCCTGAATAGCTCCCTAGTGGTAAAAACCCGGACGGAAAGTTTTTACCGGGAACGGATGTCCACCCGCCTGCTGCCTGGTAGCCTAGCTGGTCATTCGAAAAACATCAGCGACATTTTTATCAACCTACGCCCTTGGAAAATGCGCGAGATAATCAGATTTATGGGTAATTTTATAACGCGAAATTTTTTCGCAACATTGGTCAATCCTCTTATTATCTCTTAAGTTTGCCTTGGAGCTTTCAGCACCCCTTTGACCCCTGTGGATTCAATGATAGTCGGCCAGCGACAGCTTGAGGTGGGTGAAGAGGTGGCATACGACCATTGGATCGAAAGTTACACCGAATTTGGCCGGTTTAAAGTTCGATTATGTATCGAATCAATCGAACACCGCGTGGGAGTTTGGGCTGAAGAAGCTAGGCGGGCTTCATCCCTAGCATCCGTTGAGGGCGATAATCCTTTATACTGAATGTACAAAAAATTATTTTTCAGATCTCTAGCGCCCACAAATAAATGTAGTAACAAACTAATGTTTGTTAAAAAATTTATTTATGAGCTTTTGTTGAAATGCGCTCTTTTTAGAATGCCTTTCCGTAACTGTGGATCAGCTCGGGGTAACGGGAGAGGCGGATTGACTCGGAGTTGCGGAAAAGTTAGACGTGGCCGTGGCCATCATCCACCCATTATCAGTGACCAAGGAGCTCAATCATTAACTCGAGAAGAAGAGACTTCTCCCGTCATTTTTTCTCCCGATAGCCTCTATGCTGAGCTCAAGGAAACGTTAGGCTCGCCTGAAAGTAAGCTGATCAAAAGCCCACATTTTTTTTATTAACTGAAAGTCATAAAATTTTCAGATATTATTCAATTGGCTTCCGGTAAAGTTGGGCCCTTTATAGACTTATGTCCCTATTGGGACATCTATACCATTTGGCCCTACTTATCGGGGTTTGAAGGAAGTCTGAAAGAACTCAACCCTATTGCTCTCGCGAGAGTAAGTGGCTTGATAAAGGGTTTCCACATGGGCCGTGGGATATCTGAGCAGCGATTCTTAACTGGCCGACCGAAAATACCCCCCCCCCAGTTAGGTTGTATTGAAAATTCGTCCGATTCAGTGGTACTAACGGAAGACACTGATGAATTTACGTTTGACTTCGATCAGCTTCTGGAGGGTCTTAACATCAATGATCTTAAGCTGTGCAATTAAACAAATAAAAACTGGTTTTTATTTATTTATTTTCATTCATTTCAGCAATGAAAAGATTACGGATTAATCTTGGTTTCCCATGTTGATGCTCGCCTCGAAATGCAGCTATATCTGTGCATTTAACCCTTCGAAATGCAAGGCTCAAGAAGTCGTCCAGCATTATCGATGCTTTCGGTTTGCTCCTTAGTCTTGTTCAAATAAAGGTAATTATATTATGATAATTAAGTTGTGAGAAAAACGTTTGTAATTTTCCATAAACTCGAGTTAAAGTTGGGTTAAAAAACCCGTAGCCGTTATAGGTATTTACTTATTAGCAATTTATAGTGGATAACAGTTACTTGTATAGACTCAAAACTGGCTTGAGAATATTTAAAGTCTAAGTAATCCATGAAATTGTAAATATCCGTTTGGGCGGGAAATATTATATTTTAACTTTGTGGTTTGGCTATATGCCCTAGAGATTGTTATTGTATATTTTAAAATATAATATGGGTGGTTCATATTAATAATAAAAATAACATTTATCCTAGAGCACCCCACTAGGTGGGGGAGGCCGCGACCCACTGAAACAAATAATAATTATTTCAGTTTAAGAG
>SCLF01300184.1:0-28142 GCA_004367975.1 Mesochordaeus erythrocephalus
TTTAAATTTTAGATGGAAACGAAAAACGATTCGATAAGAGCGTAAAAAAGTCTATGGGTGTTTCCGTCTTATCGAATCCGTTTCGATAAGAAGGATCACACTCATGTGATCCTAATGGTATTCCGTTTACGAAGAAAATAATAACACTTACGGAACGTGGCATTAATGGGGTTGCTTATAATAAGCACCAATTCGTGCACGAGTGCCTTGGCCTCATCATATTCTCTTTACCAAAAGATTTAGAATTGATGAAGGACAATGCACTCATCTACGATGGAACATTTATAATTGTACACGATATCGCCCCCGACCCCGACCAATCCCCGAAATTACTAATATTTATATTTTAGCCTACGTACTAGCAGATATACTGCTGGCTGGAAAGACAGAAAAACTTACCGTACCATATCGAAAACAATCAAAGAACTGTACTACAATTATTTTCCGAATAATTAACAGTAAAATCTGTTTGCCGCCTTTATACGTGCAACACAAATTGAATTAACACATACACCTATATATTTGTGCGGTATTCATCAAACTCGAGCAATTCAGCGCAATTTAATGAAAAGGCTGTCCTACAATTGGAAAACTGACCGGAAAATGAGAAGTGTGTGGAAAGTACTGAAAAGCATACCGTATTTTCCTTGGCTTCAAAACCCACGACTGGTCCCAAAATGTTTGAAATATTTACACAGTACGAATAAATTAGTGCAAAGCGGTCATGAAATTGTGGATGAACTCAATTCTAATCCTATATGATTCTCTGAAAAACCAGAAGATTTTACAGAAAAACTGGATGATAATTATGTTGACTTTAGTTAAATGATTTAATCTGTACACAGTATGTATAAATTAATGTATAAGTGCATGTTTACTTTTCTTGTAAAATTAAATCATGTCAACTACTACATATGCGTGATTTCATTGACGACTTATTATTAGTACCCTTTAAAGTTCTGACAAATAAAGTTCATATATATATGCTTCCCGTGTATGCTACAGATACGCTAGAAACATAATTCTTACATATTATTGCACACAATTAAATTATGATTCTAACGATATATATCTTGGGCTTAAAGGTTGTTCTTATTAATTTTGTTTTTCACTCTTAAAAATATATTAACATATACCAAAAGGTGCAGGGTAAAAAAGTCTGTAGGAATATGTAAAAATTATATTCATATCTTGTCTGTATCGGCCTGTACACCGATTTCCGGTCACTTCGGACACAACGTCATGTAACTATGAGAAGTTTACAAAAATATCCGTACCCTAGTTGCCTTTTTGGCATGTTGGTTGTAGGCATATAAAGTTAAGTAATTAATCAAATTCGACTAGTACTGCTCCATTAGAAGGTTTGGACACTACAGGTCTACGGAGAACATGTATAATTATATTAATTATTATTATATTATAATATTAATAATGTATACTAATATTATACTAAATTTAAAATACTGCAGGCAATTAGATTATTAGCTACTTGTTTGCTCTATTAAACACAGAACCGTATAAGTTATCATTTACATTGTTTTTCGTTATTGTAGGATATGGTTAGCCCCCAACGGCGTACTTTTTAGGCTTGCCTTTTCTTACGCTGTTAAGACCAACGAAAATATTGTTTGCGCTAATTGTTTTCCAGAGATTGCACCGGAAATGGGTAGAATTCCGTAGTTGTTCTGTTTACAGGTTATAAGTCTGTTCGCATATTAGTAGCTTAACGGTAACTATGTTGTTCGTTACGTCTAATTTGAGTTAGATGTCAGTGGTTAAGGCGCATGGATTAATCAGGCTTCTCTCGAGTGTACAATTCAAATCACTCTCACCAATTCAACTATTTCAACTTCAAAAACCGCAACGAGAGAGAACGTAATTCTTGATGACACAAGGTTTATAGTTCCCGTAGATATTAGAATAAATAATGTTACGTCTTCATAAATTACGAAAGAACGGAATTCTAGATAGCTGAATTGCTGAGATGATTTGAATTGTACACTCGAGAGAGGCCTGATTAACCTACTAGTCTTAACCACTGACATCTAACTTAAATTAGACGTAACGAACAGCATAGTTACCGTTAAGCTACTAATATGCCAGCAGACTTATAACCTGTAAACAGAACAACTACGGAATTCTACCCATTTTCGGCACAATCTCTCGAAAACAATTGGCGCAAACACTATTTTCGTTGGTCTTAACAGCGTAAGAAAAGGCAAGCCTAAAAAAGTACGCCGTTGGGGGGTAATCATCTCACGCTAATGAGAAACAATGTAAATGTATAACTGATACGGTTCTGTGTTTACTGTGTGTATAATAGGGAATAATCTAATCTCCTGCATTATTTTATTATAATGCATAAATTATTAATATTATAATATAATAATAATTAATATTATAAAATAAGAATATCATTATACATGTTCTGCGTAGACCTGCGATGTCTAAAACTTCTAATGGACCTGTACTATTCTAATTTGATTAATTATCTAACACCCTGACGTATGACCGACAACTACGTCTACCTCTCGCATTTAACTTTATAGGCCTACAAGCAGCATGCCAAAACGGCAACAAGGTTGCGGATTTGGGATACAGATGACAATAAAATTAAAATGGAAAATACAAATCAACAAATTAAAGCACGTACTTAGGCTAAAATTATGAAAATGATTAAAATACAAATGGAATAACAGATACACTTGAAACCATGTGTAATGAGGAGGATACTACGAGGAGCAGACTGCAACACATATATAAATGTTCGACATTCCGTTTTTCGAGAACAAAATAATGAACACGAACATCTATAAGATTCTGTAGAATAATATAAATACTTGTTGGAAGCACGTCATTATCCAAATTCGTTGTCTATAGAATGTTTCCACGTATTCACTCTAGGTATAAATAGTTACCAGGTATTATAATGTACTAATTTTGTATGTGACCTATTTACGACAGCTGTTCCCTTAATCTACATAATTTGAATGTAAAATCAAAACAAAAGGGTTGACACCAAAATAAGTATTGGACATATTATTTAATTCCTATCATTAATTACTGTATTATTATGTAATAATGATCACACCCGTGTCTAAACTGCCCCAGGGTCTAGAGAGCAAGTGATCGGTTAACGAGACTTAGCGGGTCTGATAGTTTTTCCTTGCGGTTCCGAATTTTCTTCCAGAATGTTCAAAATTATACGGCATCGTGCAGTTAACCCCCTTTAAAGACAAAACGTGAGTCGAATATAGTTGAACTTGACTGCCCTGACATATAGTTATAACGCAGTTGTTTCGAGTCGAATTTTTAGTGAACATACTTTGCGATACTTCACGTGTTAGGAATTCGGGGTCGGTCCTCTGAGAAGAATTGAAAGTTGAGTCATGACGCGTCGAATAAGCCCGCTTTCGAGCCAATCCGACATACTTCACGAAATCACTTCACCACCCCCTCCCCCCCATTACCGGGTATATTAGAAAATATATCAAATACCGTTAAAATCTGATGTTATAGAGTTTAGATTACGCAAAGTGCGTACAATTGATTCTTCTCAAGTTATGGTAATTTAAAGTTCACAATAGGGGTTTATGGGGGTTAACTGTACGAAGGCCTGCATTCTCGAGCATTTGAGTTGAAAACTAAACCAATTTCTCCCTCTGCTATCACGACTTTGTACCCGACTTCTGATGCATTCGTAAATTCACCATTTCTGCTGTAATTCTGCTGTATTTTCGACTGCATTTCACTGTGCGATGGTCAACTGTCCTCTCGTCTCCAATCCACTGCGGGCAGACGTGTTTCAACTACGAAGCGCTTTCGAGTACACATTGATTACTTCGCGGATGTTTTGAACTTGACGGAAAACGCTGACCTTGTCAGTTGTCTGTTCGGAGGACCTCAGCAATAAGAAGGATCCAGCCTATCGTTGGACGTGAAGACTTCGCCTCCACAAGTGATCAGCTCAGCTACAGTCTGCGCTATGAAGAAGAGGTGAAAACGCTCACAACCAGCTCGAGACAAAATTTATAAAAATAAGAAAAACGAAATTTTACAGCCAATGCAGTCGTCTGTTTTTCTAGGACAGAGTATGCCGCTTCAATACGATATCCTATCTCCACGGTATGTTTCCAATTTGTGGATTTTCAAGTTTGAACAAAGAGCACGTATAGTCTGTGAAGCAAAGCCTCAAAATTTTATTATTGTTGAATGATGACTCATGTGCAATAACATTTGACAAGGTATCAATCAGCCTAATGGGAAAACTATTAAAAATACAGTTTTGAGTTGAAATTATTAGCGGAATAATATCGGGTATAGAATTGGTACCGTTTAGACTTAGATCTGGGTCCATTACTAAAGGAGTCTTGCTTGGCTAATAGACGTCAAAGTCATTGTAGGCAAACTGGATTTACTGTCTGAACGAGAGGTTCCACTCAGTCATTTGAGATATGCGTTTGTTGCTTTCCAGACTTATCAACATTAAACCAAGTTCGGGAGCAAGAATATTGCAACAATATTATAGAGACGATAAAACCTTTAAAATCTACTCGATCAATCGTGATGCGCAGAAAAAGGTTTGGCAGAGAAATGAACAGTATGAACACCTAGAATAGTGGACCAATAAGCAAATCTGATACCCGAATCATTTTCGAGCTCATTATCCATACGTTAAAATATTCATTTGACGATAGTTATTCCGTATTTGAACTTCGTGGGAGAACTCAACTGTTGATAAAGCAACCGATCTCTAGCTGCGTTAAGCGCGTGACATAACTTTTTATGTAAAATCGGCCAGAAAATCAGTTTCGGACTGGCCAAATACTTCCATTCCGAATGCTGCACCAATCATGTAATTTAGAAGTGGATTGAGATGACTTCTTTTAAACGTTAATTACATCACTTTGTTGTGAAAATTTATGGAACGGAAATTTACATCTAATTAAGATCGATTACACTAAATAGACATGTACTACAAGGCACTATTCGTCGGAGTCGATTATGATAAACTTACAAAACTTTTACAGTGAAGTTATAAAAATTGTCCGATTTGAAAGGCCAATTACGAGACTTTAAATTACACGATCGTAGATATTAGGTGATATCAATTGGCGCGTGATCAAATATACGAATGGTAACTAATGGTGACTTCATTCAAAGACCTGGCGGGCCATTCACGAATTGGACAGACGGACAATTTTTATGACTTCGCTGTATTTTACGGTTATTCCATTAACACCTTAAATGAAGTGTTTATGAAAAGTGCGTTCTAATTGACTTATTCGAAATTCATTTTTGTCGTCAAGTATATTATCAGAACCTATGTGATGTTCCATATCGGTAACACTAGTGACTTTTCTCTTCAAATGTTGCGATGAAAATTGATAGTTACGTATCTTCACATACGCTTAAAATTTGTCCTCAGATAAATTTCGACATGGGAAATATTGCTGTCTAAGTTTCTTAACTCTGTATACCCTTTTAGGAAAGCAACCACTGTATGCCCTTTTCAGCCGGTTTTGTCTAAGGGTGAAGGGGGATTGGAAATGTATAGTTTGAAACAGAGTTCGTTCACAATCAAGCCGATCGTGTCCTTCAGCTTGCTTGCATATTACGGCGGCTTGCATTTTCAGCAGTCATTACTAGTGAATTTTAACCATTTTGGGTGAGAATTTCAGAATTTTTTTTTAATTTCGCTACGATTTCCGGTATAAAAATTCATCTCCATAGGTTCTGTCTTTCATCTCTTCATCCAAGTTATAGCTGTATATACCTCTAAGTCATAGATGGCGCTACAGTTATTTTATATTTGGTCAACAGGTGGGGCGATTCTATTCACCAAATGAAATTCGTAAACGATTAAATCAATTTTCTGACAGCACATGGCGCTAACAGGTTTAGTTTTTATTTGACGGATAAAAAATGGTTGGTCGATAATGTAGTGAAGTTTTTCACGGAAAATTTCATTTTTAGGGCCATAGGTTGCCTCAAAGTATCCGCGAGACAATTGTATGCGGAAACGCTAGTCAACGTGTTCACAAATAAAACACCTGTCTTAACCAGTAAATAACGGCGATCGAGTTTTCACTCGCATTTTTCTCGAAAACCATACATTGTATCGTTGTGAAATCTTGCACGATTAATGATTAACTCATTGCCGATCTAGCAGTATTTCTCGTTGGATGTCTTGGTTTTAGTACAGTAGCGTCCAAACTGAGCGCCATGAATGCCATTTAAAAGAAAAACTGTACCTCGGAATTTTAGTTGCTTATCGTACGTATGAAAAAAGACTTTTAGCAACTTTAACCAGTAGATACCACACCTACTTATTCAGAGGCAGGCGTCTATTTTTCACGACCCTTTTCTCGACAGCCATTCATTGTATATTTTTAAAAATTTTCATGATTCAAGATATATTTATTCCCGACCTAATGGTATGTCTCTGTTGAAAATATCTATTGGTTTGGGAAAAATAGCGGTCAATTGGAGTCACGTTTACCTTTAAATGCCAGTTTCTCAGCCGTCATCTGGTTACCCAAAAAGTAATATGCATTAATATATTTATCAATATGTTATTAATATATATTTTATAATGGTTAAGTATGGTGGTCTACATGAATGAATCATCACACAAAAACTTCTCTACTCAGAGATTAAATAAAAGCTGTCTTTTATTTGAGCAATATCGAGTAAACGATTAAAGACTACCTCATTAGCCATCAAATAATATACATTTTAAGTTTAACTAGTCACGCAGTTCACTGAAAAACTCTTATAAGTAGTAAGGATGGGAAAATTGAGCGGGGAGAAAATTTCATTAGTCCCTAAAGTGCCGTTTAAAGAAGTCTGTAAATGTGATATAAATTTGAAGAAGTTTATAAATGTGATTTTAATATATTCACGTTTAATCGTGATAGGGGGCAAACTGTCACAATGGAGAGAAAAATAAATACACTTTTGGGTGTATTTTGGGTGGTATCTACAGGATAAAAGCGAAATGGTATCTACTGGTTAACTAGTGTAATAGCCTGAAACTGAATATTCTCTCTATTTCTCTCTGCGGTGGTACAATACCAGCGGCGTCGAATTTGTGGAAAATGATATTGTCCCGTTTCTCTCTAGGCGCATGGTGTAAACTTTCGCTCTGAAGACTTTACTTTGTGAAATGGGTTCTAAGAGAGATACATTTATTTTTTGTTTTCATATGATCGACAGATGCATGATCTAAGTGCAGACAAAATTTCAGCTTATAGAAATCACTAGGTTAGCTAGATACTTACAGACAATCACTTCATGTTGTGCATGTCAAGTAAATTGGCCACAAATGCTACGCTGCTAGACGACTAATATCAAAATTAAATAGATACACCATTCTAAACCTAAACGCACCACATCGAGGTGAGAAAAAGCGGTGCGTTTAGGTTAGTCGGTACGTTTAGGTTTAGTCTAGTGCGTTTAGGTTTAATCTGGCGACAAAGCTAAGCTAAAATCAAAACTATGGTTTTTATTTTTGTTTATAAAAGTCTGTATGTTTAATTGAACAAAATCTGTCAGCTTTCTTTGCTTTTTAATTTTTCGTTGCACCATTTCGACCGGCTCTGGAACTGGTTCAACTTCCATCAGAAAAAAATACAATTTCGTTTTCTTTGCTTTATGGTTAGATGTTTGTTTGGCATTTTCTCTAAAAAATTGTGAATGAATTTGATTGGGTCGCGCATAAAACATCACCGCTAAACCTGAGGTAACGCGTTTTTATAGGATGGTTTGGATCTCGCACAATTAGAACGGTCAGCTACCATACCCACACGAGAAAATATGTATATTTTTTAAACTCAGTATAAATTTTCATATACCGATCGCAGTAAAATAGCAAATTCCATATTTCAATAGTATTTTTCGCCATTAAAGTTGAAATAACGCGTTTTGATTGGATCGTTTAGTGCTGCATTTAGAAAATGGTGCGTTTAGGTAAACTACGAAAAAGCGGTGCATTTAGAAAATGGTGCGTTTAGATAAACTATGAAAAAGCGGTGCGTTTAGGTTTAGTTGGTGCGTTTAGGGTGGTGTATATTGAAAAAATCTTACGGCATTCTCGAGACACATGCTAGAACGCAGAAGACGTCTAATTTTTCACGAAGGGAAAGAGAAATATAGAAAAATACCGTTTTCATAAAAAATAACAACAAAAATTCCGATGTATTTGAAGGTAAAAACACTTTAATCATGCAATGATTCAAAACGCTTCAAAACGTTTCTTGAAGACATTTCTTGACGACAACTCATCCAGCGTAAAAATACCATGTGACAAATCAGTCGTTGAGTCAAAATTGACTCAAAGGGTGCATAGGAGTTAAGCACCTCTAGGTACTTAAATTTTCTGAAGATCTTCCCCCGATTAGAAAATACCAATTTCCGGTATAAAGTTGACACCTCGCTCTAAAAACAACCTTAAAAAGACCTTAGAAACTAATAATATTACGTAATATATTTGTATACTATATTTGGTCATCAACATACGTTTATGTCAACAAACGAGTAGACATCTAGTCATCGACCAATAAATGTCAAATATGACATCGGACAATGATCGGATAGTTTGTGAGTTAACTAAAAAATAAAGTCTACGCGCCAACACTAGGTGTCCACGTCACATCACGCGGAAATATATTCTTAATGGAATTGAGCTGACTGATGGAAAAGGAACATTCAGGGAATCAATATTTAAACGATTTCTTATTATTTAATATTCAGTCTAAAATCTGGCCGAAAAACGCCAGAATATTCGAGGAGTTCTCGGAAACTTTTCCTTAAAAACTAAAAAGCTGGTATGGGAACTGCATCCGGTAACGGCCAACTAGATATAGAAATGCAATATTACTGTGCCAGTTTTAATGGAAAATGTTTTCGTGTCAAATATACTTTGACTCATGGACATCATAGTATAGTAGTCTAGTTATAAGCCCAAGGGCAAACTTCATTTTAGCTAATTCTGTTCGCCTTTTTGACTAGTAGTCTTTTGGTTGGTCTTTCGCACACTTATGCTATTAGCTAAGTTAACCCGTACGCTGAACGAATGTTATAACATAAACCAGCGCTTATACCCGTAATCAATAACCCAAAAATAGAAATCTAGAACTGAAATAATGAGTTTCACGAGTATAGGTATAACATATTATACCCATAATCTGCAATCTGTGCCGCTCGGTACATTCTCGTAAAACTCATTATTTACTTTCTAGATTTCTATTTTTGTGTTGTTGATTACGGTTATAAGGGCTGGTTTGAATAGACAGTTTCCTATATATTTACTAACATTTAAGCCGTTTTCGGTCAAATTAAGTCATTCTTGATCTTATGGGGAATACTTACTGCGGTAAAATATATCTACTTGTGACTTATTTACAATATCCGCCTACGCATTATCCATATATTATTCCATATAACTATCGACTCCTTTATCAGAATTCCCGTATCATAAATCCCGCCTACGGAAATTTGGGGTTGATTTTGCGCCGAGTTTCACTATAACTATCGACCAGAAGGAATTCGATTATATTTGCCTCATATTGTTCGACTCATCTCCCTCGACCATTCATGGTCGAACGTTATCCTAAAATATGCGCAAGAAAATTCGGTTTAGAAGTAGCGCTCGATGTTTTCCCAACTAAGACACAGCTGTCTTAAATTGTAAATAACTACATTTTTTAAAGTGCCATTTTCTAAGGTTTCTCAAGATATTTCTTGAAGATACTTTTCCACTAGAGGTCGTCTCGGGAAACAATTTGATGTGATTCACGATTCGAAAAAAAATACCCTGTTTTTAGCCCCAGTGCCACCTCCGGTCTGAAAGTATGTTATAAAACCGGGTTGGGCGTTTATGGGCGGTCCTGTATAGCGAATTAGGCATAGCACTATTCTAACAGAAGTTATGGTACGATTCAACGTGCGGGTTAAGCCTATTCGTACTATTAGATCTAAGGTTGCTTAGAACCAATGTGGAAAATTATTAGAAAATGTAATTTTCAACCCGAGTAGTTTGGTAATTAACATGACAAAAATTTTATGGTGCTTCCGTATGGAGAATAAAATTATGGTGATCAAGTAACAGGTATACAAAATAGTGTTTCTGTGATTCTTACATACAAATTGAAAGTGAAACATTTCAGCAGAAAATGTTAAGCGGAATTGTTTTCGTCAATTGACTCTTCGTACAATTTACAATTTCAACTGTGACATGATTTTTCTCTATTTGTGCTTTTTATACCATATGCATAACGGGTAATCTCTGAACTCTAGTTTTGCACAACAATTTGTCAAATAATTGAGCTTACTCATTAGCTTCAAGTAAATGCAATGTGGACTTATTAACCAAAGTAGATGGACAGTTCCAACTTAGCCTTTTAAATTTTCACTTATTGAGAACCGCGTAAAACCATTTAAAAAGGATTGCTCTGATACTCTGAAACGGGTATGTTTGTCGTAGAAGATGCTGATATTTTCTGTTTTGTGTAGCATTTAGCCTTTGGGTTGTCAGTTTTTGAAAATTATAAGTTGCAGGTACAGTTGAAGGCCTACAGTCAACTGCTTTGGTAACAGAATACAGGTGGAGTTATTTACATTCGTAGTAAGGTTGAGGAAAAATTGTACGTGACGTATGGCAGGATGACGAATTGACTCATAATGTGTCAAAAGTGGACAATTTTTCGTTTATTTGTTTGATTTTTATAGACTCCTAAGCTTTTTGTAACTTAGATTATAACAGATGATAACATCAGATGAAGTTTCGTCACACACATCAGAAAATTATAGCAAATGCCGTTTTTAACTCGTATGCCAAAGATGGTTTCATTATTTTGATTATCTAGTTTGTTATAACATTCTATTATTTTTGTTTAATGCTTAGCAATATTATTTTTGATATGGAATTTGCTGCAGCGATACTATATTGAAGGAGGAAAAACTCATTTATTCGTGAAACCGAAACCTCTATGGTAACTGTCTATAATCTCCATCTTCGTGCGTGGAAGTAGTATTCGTCCGTCGTTTTGGATCTCTGATAATTACAAACTAAGATCAGGAAGCAAGACTTGACAAGAATGATTGTCGGTATTTGATGCACAAGAAGCATTTTTCTAAATAAAAGTGCTTACATTTTAGAACTGGAAAACTTAACCTACCAGCTTGGTTTTTGTATTGATTTTTATTTCATTTATTGTAAAAAATATGATTTAGTTTGAGAGAGTAGCTAATGACTGTATTCGATATGACTGGATATGGACTTTCTGAAATTCGGGGATGAGACCGCGAGAGCAAGTCGTATTAATACCGCAAAACAAAATTATAGATGATTCCATTGGTCTGTAAGCCTCTAACGTAGGGTTAGAGTTGTCTTTCAACAACGGGATTGACATGTCGCAGAGTGATTATATGGGGGCACTATATTAGTGCCGCACTTTGTACTAAAACATCGAGGTATAGCTTAACTTACTCCCGATGCTAGCTATTGGGAATTCATGCTAGCTGGGAGTATATAGGAAATAAGGTTGGGGAATCTCCGTCTAGGAATTGAGGCCATTGATGGAACCTTTTGCTGCGAAACATAAATCTTCTTTTTATAATGCGTTTTGATTATTTAAGACTTCGTAATGACCTTAATGATAAGATAAGGGCCTGTATCGCTCGTGACTTTGCTACATATTTCGAGATATTTTTGTTGGTAAGTCTAGTGATCTTTTGTTACTTCAGGATATCGGCGTGCTTCTACATCCAAGTGTGTAACTGTTTCGCGATCTTTTGACCAAAAATTCGTTCTTTTGACCGAATCCGCTCGATGTGCGAAATTTTATGATCGGCGGTCTGAAGTACCTGTCTCGGTGTTAGTTTATGGGTTGATGAATTTTTTGCGTCGTAGGCATATCTCTTCTTGTTGGTAGCATAAATAGTTACATATTGCTTTATTAGAGATGTTCCAACTGGCGAAATCTCTCGTAGGTAGATGGCGATTCTTATAAAGCGTACGCCGAAAGGTACGAAACCGTTCTCGTTAAAATGAATGTTGACTTTAACCGTATCGTATTGGATCTACCCACTAGAATATCCTTAAATGGTATAGCTTTTCATGACACTATTACATGTTTTAGAAAGTATCAAACGTTGGACGATAATGTCTGTCTAATTATCGCAAGCGTCTAGCTGATGTTCTGTGGCTGCCATACTTTACATTTTGTATCGTGTATCAAGCTGCACTCTGCGCCGCTCTCAAACACAAATAATGTATATTATCTCCATGTGCATTGTGTTTTATATGATTATTGATATATGGAGTGTCTTTCAAAAGATCCTTAGGTATTGTTTGATAAAAATATATTTGATTTAGGTGTATATCCTGCACAGATTTGTATAAATGAATATAATTTGACGGTTCTTCCGAATATTAAGTTCGAATAAATTCGTCGTATGAGATTCAGATTCGAGTTATATACCTTGATATTAACCCATTCGTAGTTCAAAATCTGTTTTCAAGGGTAAAAAAACAATTTCGTATAATCCTCTGTAAAGCATATATCACATAATTGACCACAGATTTGCCTTCGATACCTTAGCGGTTTTTGAATATACAGCAACGTCCTAAAATTTGTCCGATTTGAAGAGGCTTGGAGTGACTTGAAAGCAGTTTACCTTTTCATAGCAAGACCATTAGGCAAAAGTACCTATACTCCAATCTTACCCTACAAACATGCTTAATCCCATAATAATTCGTAAATATAATCAGTGTCAAATATATAAATAAGGTCCTAATTGTACCCTGCCTCAAATACATGTGACGCCATTAACCAATTGGAAAGACGGAGGTGACCCGTATTTGAGTAACTGTCCCGTATTTGAGTAATTTGTCCCTCATTTAGACATGTGATTCATATTACAAGGCATTAAAAACAAACAACTAAACAGCTTCAAATTCTTCGTCGACGCATCGAAAGCTGTGAGGGTTTGTTTTACCATTGAGCGTGTCCGAGATAAGCTTATTTTTGGTTTCAGGGTTCAACATATTGAAGACCCAAACTATGATTTGTCCCAGCTCGACTGCGAATCTCAGATAGAATTACAGTTAGTGGGGAATAATGCTGATGAAAATCTTAACCACGTCGCCAATAACGACTGCGTGCTTTTGTCCTTGAATGGTAACCATGATTTGAAACAGGTCTCCGTCAAAAATTGTCCCACCAAAAAAGTAAGTAAATTTGACTCTCACGCTGAGACCTGAGTGTTGTTAAACCAAAGGAAATATCATTCTTTGGTTATCGCGGTCCATCGGGTTTTCTGCCCACCAGAGGAAAATCAAATTGTTATTTTCAGACCGGAAGTATGACCGAAAGCGTCCATCTTAACGTTTCGGGAGGGGTCGTATTCAAAGAAGCCGTCCCTTTTCTAGACAGGATATAGACAAGAAAGGAATATAATTTTTACATACCCCTGTCCCCATTTTAGAATTTAAAGGCAATTATAAACGGACACACACACAATTCTAGGGATAGCTTTGCCGATTAAACAACCCGTATGTAGTCAAATAATGACGTCTGTAGTCACATAATGACTAAAATGTATGTTTCCACCTCAAAGAATGGAAGATGAAAAACCTAATTATTAAAACCTTTCCAGTTTATGCAACAGATACGCTAGAAATATAATTCTTACAGATTATGGCACACAATTAAATTGCGATTCTAATGATATAAATATCATGCGCTTAAAGGTTGTTTTTATTATTTTTGTTTTTCATCCTTAAAACAATTAACACCAAAAGATGCGCAATCAAAAACTCTGCAGGAATATGTAAAAATTATATTTCTATCTTGTCTGTATCGGGCTCCACAGGCTGTCTAGAAAAGGGATGGCTTCTTTGAAACGGCCCCTTTGGGAGATAAGATTTGTTAGATAACTATCCTTCCACATTTCTACTATTTAACCAGTGAATACCCCGGGTCTAAAGGTGTCCACGAGGACCATTATTTTCTAGATATCTCGAGTACAAAAGAACGTATTTGCTTCAAATTGTAGAATCAAATACTTTCAATACTTCTCGGAAAATTTAACTGCAATTATCTAGGATGTAGGACTTAGAGTTCATTTCAAATTATACTTGTACTCCGTAATAGTGATTTAGAAGAAAAATAATAAGTGTCCTAACTATTCCCTACAGTTTTTACAGATTGATGGCTGTAAATATAACTTTGAAACGAACTAGGTCTCGACGAGAAATATTAGCCCGAACTGGTTCGCCGAAGCCGAAGAGAGAAAGTCCGTGCCAGGTAATTGACGAAGTAGGCATTCTTGCTTACTAACAAAATTGCATTTGACTGATTTTTCGCGTGTACCACTGTTAGATTGTGGTTTCAAATACATTATCGGAAGGAAATATTAAGACGGAAATAATTGTTCAATTTGGGTTTTGGACTCCGCGGAATGCACTAAGAAATTGGTTTGGGGCATCTAAAAGCCAGTCGATGCCCCAAAACTATTTTGAAAGTTGCTTCCCTGGTTTTCCCAACCTCCACCGCTCTTGTGACCGAAGCAAGCTATGCGATCGGCCTATTTAACTGCGTTAGTATATGTTAATATTTATTTTCGATACAGTATGATAAGCCATAATCTAATGGTTTCATTCAAATGTAATTCTCAGTCATAATAGATTCCTAGAAAGTCAAGAATGTCAATGTACATAGTGTAACAACAGCTTTATTATATAAAAATAAAACATCAATTATTTGTCACGGAATGTAATTTACACACTATCCACATTGCTTTGGATTATATTTAATAAAAAATGTTTCGTTCGAGATAAGAAACTGTTTTCTGCTGTAAGACTGCTACAATTTTAATTCAAATCTAAGCCTACGACTAGACACTTTTTGCGTCCTGAGTGTAATTGGACAAAACAAAAATTTTGGGAACCAAACATAATGTACATATCCTCTTAACAACTGGTCGTCGCCTATGGACATGGTCAATTGAATGGTGTGCTTCTAATTAGATAATCATTTGTATACATTCTGCACCTTACATCCTATTTTCAAAGGTGGCGCATAGAAATAAAAGTGGTTCGGTTTAATATAAGTTGTCCCATATAAGTGTGTGGAGGAGACCCGAAACATATATTCAATTGTAGGTTGCTCATAGGCTCCATTGACAGGTTTAGCTATTAACTTGTTAAAACGGGTCAGTTTCTTATCCACTGACTCAATATTCTCAACTATATTAGTGTTTAGACTTGATTTAACGGTGAACTTATTAAATATATTTCACCTGCCAACACTTACAGTAATCAATAACGTCATAAATATATTTTAATTATGCTTTATCGTGTATTAAATTTAATTAGAGTCCTGTATTAGGAGAAAAATTTAGTGGGTTGAAAAAAGATTCTAGAACCAGGGTAAACAAAAAACTAATGTTCACTCCTAATTCAGGTCTCGAACGGTACCCCCACTAAAAACACTTCACTTTGTGTTTTTCCCAAGCTTATTAACATATTCTCTAAATATATCTCCATCTTTTCGGTATCTTGCACTGAATTACCCATACTATTCGAGTAATCAGATTTTAACCCACGTTTCAAAGTGAAAGGCATGTTACATCACCTGAGGAGGCTACCGCCCAAAGTCGCAGCAGTTTTAGAAATGAGTAAGGTGGCGAAAGTCGCAGACATTCGCCAAATATAGCTAGAAATGAGTTATTTGGCCCGATTTTAGAATTAAAATGCAATTATAAACGGATAAACACAAAATCTAGGGTTTAGCAACCTGTATCGGGTCAAATAATGACTCATTTCTCAAATCCCTGCGACTTTGGGCAGTCCCCCTGAGGCGTGCCTCGTCTGGCTGAAACCGTTTACCCATCACTCATACAAATCCCTAAAAAGACCAGTGGAGATATGCAGGTTTGAAAATTATTTGAATTTATTATTACTATAATCTAAGTAGTAAATTAATTATGTTCATAATAATTTAAAATAATTTTAAAACCTGCATAACTCCACTAGTCTTCATAGTGATTTGTGTAAGTGGTGGATATTCAGTTTTAGCCACGATACACCACACGTGATGTATCATGCGCTTGACTATGGAACGTGGGATTTAACGTCAATGCTAAAAACATGGGAATTTGAACGCTTGAATTAATGAATTAATTTAGCAGATTTTAATACAACAATAAACTTGGTTATGGTCATGTTTTATTATTAAACGTATTAAGTTATTAAAATTGAAGATATAAATGTAATTCATTAATACGCGATAAAGCATAATTAAAATATCTTTATGATATTATTGCTTACTGTAAGTCTTCACAGGTTAAATAGATTTAAATAGTTCACGGTTAAATCAAGTCTAAACATTAATATAAGTGACAATATTGATACAACAGGAATACATTATGACGGTCTCCTCCACACACTTATCTGGGGCAATTTATATCAAACCGAACCACTTGCATTTCTATGTGCCACTTCTGAAATGGGATATAACTTTATTTAACCTTTCGGTTCATTTCGGTAAAAGTTATTATATTTTTCACGAATTCGGTACAAAACAAAAAACTATTAAATAAAACCATTTACGGCTGAGAAAATGCCATTTAAATGTAAAAATAAATTTTACAACGCTTCGTTTGGACGCTACTGTACTAAAACCAAACGAGATATTTTTATAGAACTATCATGAGATCGGCAATGACTTTCAATAGGATATTTTTCGAGGAAAATGCGAAAGATTGACCATGTCCGTAGGAGACGCATCGGTTGTTCGCAGGATAGTGTAACAGGTATTAGCGTGAGGTGTCTCTGCGAATGTCAGAATGTAAGTTTCTACTTAAGAATACATGTCATAAACAACGGTACAACCCGCTGACTGAATACAGTTTTGAATGCAATAAGATTGAAACAGAGTTTAGAACACGGTCAGATGCATGGCCCGCATCGTCAATTTTAGACACACCAGGTAGGCCGGTTGCTGCAACGCCTCCACAACGTCCGATTCGACGTGGTGGAAATCAATCCCCGGGAACCTACAACGGTCAACGCATGACATATGCAGAGTTAATAACTGAGGCGATTAAATCATCTGGCGAGCAGCGACTCACACTGCAACAGATTTATGCTTGGATGAATAAGTAAGAAAAAACCTAACGATGTTCAGTGGTATTTCCAGAGTTTTTTTATTTTTCTAACTATTATCATTAATATATTAACGCCGAAATCTGTGCCGTGTGATACAGATGATCACTAATCGGACCATAACTTCTGTTAGAATGGTGCTACGCCGAATTTTCCATCCAGGACCGCCATAAACCCCTCGTTCCGGTTTTTTCTAACGTACTTTCAGACCGGAAGTGGAGGCTAAAAACCGGAATTTTTTTTCGAATCGGGATCACACCAGATTGTTGCCCGAGACGACCTCTAATAGAAAAGTATCTTTCAAAAACCGCGCATGGGTAGTTCTATTCGAGCAGCGTACGGGCTAATATATTAACCCGCATCCTTTTATTGGTCTTCCGAAGATCATTTGACTCAATTTAGCGTATCACGCCGTAATGGTATAACCTAGGTCCATTTTGACCCCCCAGGATCCACCTAAAAATCGCCCCGCTGTTTTAACGTAGCTTCGGATTGGAACACGTCTGTCAAAAGCGCCCCCCCCTATGTAGGTTACAATCTTGCGGTCCGAATCTGTTTTCAGAATGTCCAAAATTACACTCCTTCGTACAGTTAACCTCCCAAAACCGCTAGAAGGCCAAAAAGACCCTTTTTGTAGACGTTAATTGTAACTCATGGAGCATGGAAGCTCATCGAATAAAATCGTGCTAGATTAATTAGGTTACTGGGCATCCAATAAAAGTATCCTAAACGTAGTGCGATTATCTCCTTTAAGGCTATGGACCTCGAAACTCACATGTGATCACAGTGGAATTTTGTGAAATTTAAAATTACCGTAAGCTGAGCAGAATCAATTGTACGCACTTTTGGTAATGTAAAACTTTGACCAAACCCTATATCATATCAAATTTTAAGGGTATGTGATCAATTTTCTCATAGACCCGTTATTTAATTAAGTGAAAATGTGATTTCTCAATTCTTCTCAAAGGATCGACCCCGAATTCTTAACACCTGACCCGGCTATAGGCCAAAATGGTTAAAAAAGGGGTTTTTAGGGGTTAACTGTACGAAGGAGTGTAATGATAGACATTCTGAAAACAGATTCGGAACCGCAAGAAAAAAACTATCAGACTTCTAAGTCTCGTTAACAAGTTGATTGTAACCTAACTAGGGGGAGGGGGCTCTTTCGACAGACGTGTAGAAGTGACTTTTTCTAACTTTATTTCTTAGCGTGCAAATAAAATTTATGACTAAATCCAAATTTGTTCCCAAATGTCACTCCAAATGTCACAACCGTGACATCAATGATTTATATTATAATGTACTAAGTTCATTCGTTTAGAAATGTTCCCGAGTTCGGAAACACAGGTGGAAACAGAAATGGTCCAACTTCCCACTCATGGAAGAACTCTGTACGACACAATCTATCACTTCATTCGCGCTTTCAAAAAATTCAAAATTGTGAACCGGGAAAGAGCTCGCTTTGGTGCTTAAACCATCAAGATACCAAACGTACAGTAAGTTGGCCAATACATTAGTGTTTAGCACTTTATTTTCATGCTTCTATCGCTTTCCCACATCTAGTGACTACTACAGTAGAACGTCTAGCTATGGTACTAGGAAAAGGACCAATCAAAAGTCTCGATTAAAGTAAAAAAAATTACTAAAAAATGTTACTAAACAAATTTTACTAAAAAAATGTTACAAAAAATTGTGGTAAAAAAAGTGCATCCAACGTCACTTTAAATACAATAAGTATTAATAATTTATTAATGAACGAACATAAATGTGGATTTTTTCAATTTCATTGATTTGACTATGATAAAATTTTAATTCAGATTGATTCGGATCATTTTAAAACTTTCCAATTTTCGTAGTTCTGAAAACAGCTGGTCAAATATTTGGACAATTCTAAATTAGATTGATTTGGATAATTAAAAAAATTACAATTTTTGTTTTTTTCTGATAGTAGCTTCTACCTCTACCTAGAAATAGCCAGTTTTCCAGGAGGAACAATATTTATAAATGTTCCTAGCTTTCATCATGCTTCACAAATCTAATTGTTGTAAATGTTGTAAATGTTGTAAATGTTTTTTATCCTTGGTGCTCCCAAAGTTTCCCAATATGTTACAAATGAGAGCTTACGAAATAAACCTACGATTTCCATATTTACGCCCGCCACTGTAGCTACATAGAAAATAATACCATTAACCCTCACTCTTAGATCGTGCTCACTTAAATGGTAAAAATGCATTAAGGTCCGGAATTTAATGCATCCTAGGTCTCAATGCACCCCTCAAATGTTAATTAGTATTTTTACTATTTTCGGAAGTCACAACTGAAATTTTATAATTGCCATAAAATTTCGCAATATTTAAAAGTTACCTATTTCCCCCGAAATTAGACTCATTCGACGCGCACGGATGTCAGCTACATTTCTTCTCAAATGATCAACCACAAATTCCTAACCCGTTATGAGTTATAGTTACTGTAAGTCAAAAATGTGATATCGGGAGGTATGTCCGATTGGCTCGAGAGTGAGCTTATTCGACGCGTCATGACTCCAGCTTCACGTGACAAAAACACGAAATTTTCACTTTTCGATTAGGTATGATACAGAATATGTCGGGACGGTTAAAGTCAATTTGTCCATTTCGACAATGTTACTTTCCAGGTCCATAGCTTTAAAATAAATAATCGCAGTATGTTTTCGATACTTTTATTTTATACTAATTAATCAAGCGCGATTTAGCTCGGTGATCTGCCGTGGCCCATGAGTTAAAATTAATGTTTTTTTAAAACAGGTCTTTTTCACCTTTTTGGGGATTAACTGTATGAAGGCGTGTAATTTTGAACATTCTGAGAACAGATTCGGAACCACAAGAAAAAACTCTATCAGACTCGAAAAACGTATTTATTGGGTGTGTATACTTGCACTTACTTCTCCCTCTTAAATGAAACGTATATAAAAATATATAAGTTTTTGAAAATTGATGTCACTAAGGCAGATATTATCATTTTATTTAAAAGGAAAAGAAAAGCGACCGACGAATCCCATCAATCCAGCTTTTTTTAGCACGATTTGTATCCACCAAATCATAAACGACGGCAACGAGATTCTTACAGATCCTGCCAATCATCATCTGGAAGCCCAAATGACTCCTCGTATTATGTGGAAGCCCATACAGCCCAGGACAACCTGAATAATGCACTACAAGGTGAGAAAAGACTCAAATTATATATTTACGAATATATATATTAAGTAACACGAAATGGTCTAATTTCCGTAGGTCATGATTCGCGTCAAATGCGACATCGAACGGCGAGTCAACCTAAAAAGGCACCGACGTGCCCCCCCAATGCAACTGTCCAGGCAGATTTTCAGAATCGGAATGTGCAGAAGATGCTCCAAAATAGATGCAATGATAATGAAGAGTATTTAATTAAAAATCAGTATCCACTTCTGGCGAGTATCATTATCCGTAATCCAAAATATATACGGGAAGAAAGGTCAATTCCTCAACAATCATTCAATGGCCATAGGGCCGAGAAGTGTTGGCTAAACGGTAGTAACATTTTATATGGGGTTAGTCGTGGTTAAGGAGACCTAGTTTTCAACCAAAAAATAGTTGGGGCAATAGAGACCCATGGAAGCACAAGTATTTCGTTTTTTGCTATTTACACTCGGGACGCAAAAGTGTCCGATTGGAAGAGGCCAATTGCGAACCTTTAAATTCCATGCGCTTTGATATTATGTGTACGGAATCTAGGTCCTTTCATTGACCGCTGATCAATTAGTGGTGATAAAATATACGAAAGGTAACTTCATTCAAATACACCACTCTAAACGTTAACGCGACTAAACATTAACGCACCAACTAAACGTTAACGCACCGCTTTTTCGACTTCTTCGTCTCTTGCGTTAACGCACCATTTTCTAAACGCATCCATCTTTGGCCTATAACTTGATCACGTGTTGGGAATTCGGGGTCGGTCATTTTAGAAGAATTAAAGCTGGAGTCATGACGCGTCGAATAAGCCCCCTTTCGAGACAATAGGACATACTTCCCGAATTCACATTTTTGACTTCTAGTGGCTATAACTACTTACCAAATATATCAAATACCCTTAAAATTTGATTCCACGACCAAAGTGTTACATTACAAAAGTGCGTACAATTGTTTCTGCCCAAGTTATGAGAACTGTCAATTTCATTTAACGTTTAGAGTGGTGTACTTGGTATGACATTAACGAATTAGACAGACGGAAATTCCGCCAACGACCAGACACTTTTTGCGTCCCGACTGATTATCGGTATAGTGTTTCATACGGTGGAAACCTAGAAAAGCTGTGATGGAAATATATTTGTGAAATACCGATGAATCCTGGTCATCCTTACCTAGTAATCCGAACTGCTGGAATATAAGATGGTTATGCATATAATATTTATAGTCTTGCCAAACGACCAGAAATATTCTTACACAGTCGAGGAGCAGGGTGTAAACGAAACGAATCAAGAATACAAACCGATATTCGTGACAGATGATGAATGTGGTCCGACACAATCCAGGTCATGCTCATCACCTAGTAGATATTTAGTTTCTGCTGAAAACGAGGAGTTAATTCCACTACAGAATGGGACTCCTGAACCGACAAAAATGAGTCAAGTCTCTTGTGCTATGTTTGAGCTGGATTCAACCCTGAACGAGGATTTTAGTGGCTTGTGCGATTTTGATGACTTTGATACATTAACTAGTATCAACGATTATTCAGCTTTATCTGGCTAACTACTCCAGATTCTATCATAATCATCCCTTATCACCCGCTCCTTCTTTCCATAATGTTAGTTGGCACCACATATCTTGCAACGATAACAACATTACCGTATTTTTATAGGTATATTTGGACTGGAAATGATAAATTGTGATTAGATTTAGAGATACGCACATTTAAAATCTATGGCACGATTTTTTCAGTTTTGTTAGCCCCCTTTAGTAAATTTTATTCAATGCTCCTTGTCGAAAACAAACCTTTTTTGACCGAAACGGAAAATACTATACTTTATGGTATGTTTATATGCTATGTCTATATATCCTCTACCTCCATCCAGTGGTGAAATAATATAGCCTTAATTATTTGCGAACCAGAGAGGATGCGCGAGAGGTGATGACAGATGATCAGAAGTAACCCGAGTTAATGAACCTGAGTTAATTGGTTACTTCTGTGCATCAACGTTATCACCTATCAATTCTGGTTACACATTAAACCAAGGGGCACTCTTTCCCACGGCCATTATTACGACTGGGTAGAGATATAGGATAGAGTGGTAATTTGAAAAGTGGCACTAAGATTAGGGTCAATTGAAAGTATCTATTTTTCGACTTCTGTAATTATAGGCGAGCTCCATTGCAACCTACTTAGAATGATCGTGAATTCGTAACACATGGTAACATTTATTCATATACGAGTAATGTGGTTAACTCCACAAGCAAGTGGATTATAAGTGACATTGTGGTAGTAGTAAGTATAGTTTAGTTACAACAAAAATATAAAAATAACTAATTGGGTAGATAGAATGGATGTCTAATCTAAAGCTTGGAAAAATATTTAGTGATTTCAAATATATGGGCATTTTTATTTCCCATGTTACATCGTAGCTATATGTTTTCTGATCTTTCAAACATATACCAAACCCGCACCACCTGTTCCGGAATTCTTGGCATGAATTACCGCCTTAAGCTAACTTCAGTATACTTTTTTATTTAACTATTTGTGAGTTATTATCCACATCAACTTCGTCCCCCTTGGGCAGGGAAACATACATTTTTTTTAGAATCAAGTGCAGTTATAAGCCGCAGGCACCTCCATTCCTAAATGGAGGTGCCTGTTATTTGAGAGATTTGCGGCATAACCTCTCGTAATTGCGCCATATCTATCACTCCAATGTTCTTGACGTTCATTGCTTCTTAATCTATGTAGCCGGTTTAGAGTTCCAAAATCCGTGTCGATATCTATTTCCTGAATTTGTTCGTTGCAACTTATCGTTAATGAACTTCCAGGCATTCTTGTTGGTGTTATAGTTAACTTGCGAGACGGCTGTTCTACTGACAATAATTTTCACTAAAGAAAGGCACCATTTGTCCATGTTTTTTATGTTATCGTATCCTATTTCAGTGGATACTTATTTATCATCTTTGTTTGGATGGGAGATCATTTATGGGACAGTAACCATTGTTAGATCGTAATTTATTAGACCCCAATGCACTAGTATAACATGGTACTTGTTCGTAGTCATTATCAGTGGATTGAATATTGTGCTGGATTGTGCTTTTCTGATTGAGCTTCCTGTCGCACAGCAATGCATTGGTCTTGATAGCATCGACTCTAATCCCGCTTAATCCCGCTTAATATTATCTGGGGTTATTCTTTAGGGATATCAAGTAATGATGGAGTTGAATTGTAACATGACATTGTATTTCAGTTACTCCATTTGTTAAAACCTATTAGTTGTAATATCCTCCATTAATAAACCCAGTTGAGGTATTGCTTAGTTAATTGACTTGCTCATTATCATACTTATCACTAATATGTGCATCTTTATGGACAAGTTAATGTTGAATTAAAAAGTCGATTGTGTGTTCTTGCCACTATATTATCTTGATGGTTAACGATTTTATCATTTGTGAATTCGCGAATTCGCGAATTACATGGACTTCTTCGAAAAGTTTCTTAGTTTTCTAACTTTTTTCTAACTTTTATTTCCGCTAATTCTAGTACATGGATTGTCCACACACCTGCTCGAGCAAATATTCTCTACAAGGGTGTATTAGTTAAGATTAAGGTGTACATTTTGCGTATCGATTACATAAGCTCGCATTTTTTCTTGTATACGCCATATGGCTATTTCCTCGAATTATTACGTATGTGCCTTGGTTTTAGTCACGAGTTGACTTGTACCCTTTACCGGTTGCTATGATCTCTTTGCGTGGTAGCGCTGATATCTACTAATACCCTTTTCTATTACCATCAACTAATTTACGAAATATAATGATACATTTATTAAATATATTGGGGTTTAAAAAAGGGGGAAAGTTGATGGTTGTGGGTTAATTTGGCGCGTCCACGGTGGTCTTTATTTATCGTCTCTGTCGCAGGCGAATATGCCTTTCTTATCAATCTAGATAAGGGATTATGCATCTTTTTCTATAATTAAGTTGTCCTTTAATTTCGGACGTTATCTAAATAGATAAGACCCATATTATTGGACGATATTTTAGTCATCCGTTCAATTTTTTAAATATTAATCTCCCCATTCACAATAATTAGAAGAATAAAATCTACTTTACTACGTTTAGATATTACTCCGAAGTAAGTTTAAGGGTGTAATTCATTCCCGGAAGTCAGGAACAGCTACTGCGGATTTAGGATATATCTAGTTAAGAAAGTTTAATATAACCTATAACTGCTCAAGTGGTCGATTTTATACACACTAATAATACCCCTATAAATCTCACCCTACGAGGAGATAGCCAACGTATAATACAAACAGATTTAAATTATGTAACACTCGTAACTCATAATAGTTAGAAGTGCTAGATAGTTTAACGAATTGAACAGGGAATAAACCATTGAACAATAAACACTTCCGATAGTACTAATTAATTATTATCATTTTTAATTAAATATAGTAAACATATAGTCAACACAAGACACTTAATCATGTCTCAAAGTAAAACATGTTTCCATAAATGATTCAGTAACTGAGGAATATCGATCATAATCTCCGTGATTTATAGTTGTGAAAAAATACATAGGAAAATGTGCAAAATTCTTTTCCTCAACTGATTCTTCGGGCATTTTAATATTTTCAATTTCAATTAGTTCTGAAGACTTGAGGTTTTATACCATATGCGCTAATAAAAGAAGTATTATAATTCTTGAAGAGGCCAATTACGAGCCTTGAAGTTCTACGCGCGCTGATATTAGGTAGACGGAACAAAGGTCCTTTCAGTGACCGCCTACGATCGGACAATTTCTCCAATATCAGTGTAATTCAGTCCCCTCAGTATGTGCGCCCATTGTCCAGCGATTAGTTTTCAGTGCCATCTAGCTTCCTTCCTTGTAGGGTAAACTAGCGTCTGATTAACGCGCATGATTCATGTCAGATTATGTATCGCAGTAGTGAGAATCTTACTAAGCTCAAAGCTGTGGAAATTGACGTCAATTTTCTAACTATTACGAATAGCGAATGTTAAATTATTTAAACTAGACCGCTAGTGTGAGCCACTATCTTTCTATTCTATGTTGGTTACGTCCTCGGAGTGTGCGATTTATGTGCTACCAAAATGTGTGCCGCTCGGACAGATCTGGGGCATATATTTGGTATAGATAATGAACATTGAAATAATAACTAGAGTATTTAAGTTTGAAACTCAGTTGAGCTTTCATTTACCGGATTTCTGAGATATGTTTACATTTATTTATTTGAATTATTTATTTTCCGGATAAGTTTAACAACATTTCATGTTAATATTTATTATTTAAATGCTTAGTAATGCTTTAATGAAATTTTCAGCATTAGTTAGCTAAGGTTCATACTTTAAACTGATATATTTAGCTTGGAGATTAGTCTTGTAGAAATCGCATACTAAGTAAAAAACGTAATTAGTGTCAAATTCAGAATTAATTTGTCGGAAATACCTGCTCTTCGTTTGCATCTCTCTTGAAAACTAATGACTATTTTTTAATGCACTTTCAGCATTAATTAGCTAAGGGTTCATGCTTTCAACTGAAATGAACGGAGGCCATTTATGTAGCCTCTTAACGCCGCGCATGCAGGCAATATTTTGTGCATGCTTTGGAGTGGAAATAAAGTGAACTTTAAATCAGGACACACTTGAAGTCCGATTTTTTTATTCTTTCTTTCGTGAGCGTGAAATTCACGTCTCACAGCAAACCGATCATGTACATTTTGATGGTGAAAAGACTTCTGATACATCAAAATACTGAAATAAATTTCTTATGCAATGAATTTTCATATGTAATGAATTTTCTTATGCAGGACAATTGTCCATATTTGATCTCGCTGGCGAAATTCAACTTAGGACATTCTGGCTATTTCAAGAAATTCAATATCTGAAATCATTTAAACTTTAATTCGGTTGTCATATTAATTTAACTAGTGAATACCGCAAACCCAGTTGCTTGTGATATTGCAGAGTGACAAAACGTCCACCGCTCTTCTTTTCCATCTCAAGCCAAAACGGAATACTGCCCGTTGAAATTTTGAGTGAGGGAAACTGTCTAGCTATTTAACGGTGCTAAAATTCTATTAATACTTCTTCCGATAAATTATGAGGACCGATAATATAACGATGATAAACGCGAAATTTTATTCAAATGCAATTTTCTCAGTCAAAAATAAGCCCAGAAGCCAAACAAAGCTCTACTAAAAAAAATAATTCATTAATTATTTGACACGCATTTCTCCTTTTTTCTCTCTCCGAGCTTATTTATTTCACATCTGTTTCTATATGTATTTGTCGCCCGCCTCTTCGCCCCCTCCCTTCATCGATTGATATAGAAAATTAATAGACAAATTCGAAGTTACTTCTGTGTATAGTCAATACAAAATTTTCTGTAAGAGATAAGGCCTCGGTACCCATACTTTCACTTAATAGTTTTCCAATTTAATCCAGTTGGTACGCCGGGCGATGTCAGGTTTTATTAGCGGTTAAAATTATAACTTTTTTGGTTGTATGTTTCTTGTATTTACTAGTACAATGTTTCCAGTTTTACATGATTTCAATTATCCAACATTCTCTGATACGTTTCTCGATAGTTAACCGGAGGTACATAAGAGCTGCATACAAATATTCTTCAAAAACATTTGGTTTTCTTATAACGTATTTACACCCTTAGAAATGAGAGTTAGGATGGGATGTTCCGTAAGACTCCTATAAAATTTCACAGCGTATCTTTTACGACCGGAAGTGTACTAACCGGATATTGTACTAAATACACGTCTTCAGATTGAAGAACAGCTGCATTTGTCTGTTTTGCCTGCGGATTATTATTAACTAAATTGACGTTCGGCTGTGGTTGCTCATAAATAACAATCGATTAGTATCGTTTCTGAAAAATAGTCGCAGGAAGTCTTTTTTGTCATATCATAAAGGCTTGCTATTAGTTTCCCTCTAACTACAAAACTAATAAATATTTTTAAATACAATTTCCAGCATTACGTAGCTGAATGTCCAGGCTTTCAAGTGATATATTTTTCTTGGAAATCGGGCTTCTAGAAATCACGTAATATTCAAAACACTAATTAGGTGTTAATTTGGAATTTCATACCGTAAAGGCTCGCTATTAGTTTCCCTCTAACTATAAAAGGTAAATGAAACTTTTTGTGGGAAAAGCTGATATCAGAGATCTTCAAGGGAAACCGTTTGTTGTGATTCCGGTTAAAATAACGAATTTCAGGTATTAAACTGTCACTTCGGGCGGTACTTCTGGTCTACAAATGGTTGCAAAAATGATTTAATTGAGAAGTGGATAAGACAAAAAGCTTCTTTGCAACTTCATCTAAATGACAATGAAATATACGGAATTTATATTATCAGTAATACAAGGTTAATACTATTTGTATATTCGGATTACAAGCGCTGTAACTGTAACCTATTAGTCCGGATCAGTTGAATATGAACATTGAACGCGGTAATAACATTAATTGTACATATTAATTCCAACGAAAAATATCGTATTTTTAATTTTTAGGTTCACTTCCGGTAAAAATTTCTGGTCCTAAGGTAACTGAAATATGCGGAATAAAAAATACTTTCCTATTTAAAAAACACTTTTCTACTAGTGGTCGTCTCGGGCAACAATTTGGTGTGATTCGCGATTTAAAGTAATGTATTTCGGTTTTTAGTTGCCACTAATTATTTTGCATAATCCAATGTCCCTGGATGCTTCTTAGCGTTTTATTAAA
>SCLF01301293.1:0-16519 GCA_004367975.1 Mesochordaeus erythrocephalus
ACCTCTAGGCTGACCTTCCATATTTCGCGAAGGGCCTCGAATTTCTCGGGGCAATAATTCACTGAAATTTGAGCCTCGCCTTTGTAGCACAATTGGAGCCGATGGACGTTAATCAACAAGTCACAATTGGCCGCCATTGCGAAGAAACGAATTCAGAAATTATGAAGAAGCCCCCTTATAACCCTAACTATAGCCACTACAGCCACAATCCTATAGAAGGCGGTTTATGGGGGTCATGGGAGGAAAATTCGACGTAGAACCGCTCTAACGGAAGTTATGGGATGATTAACGAAAATGTGTGCCGAGCGACACACAAATCAGCGTACGGTTTAAGTAATATATTTCTCCCGTACAAAAAGTAAAATTTTGCAAACAAAATTGAAAAACTAGAAATTCAAACAATTTATTTAATATTAGTTTTTATGATTTTGTGGGCATCGATTTGATTGGATTTAGTTTGTCCTGGTTTTTAATAGTGACTTCAATGCTAACTTCTTTACCAAAATCTATTTGCCTGCCGATTTCTATTTTGGTAGACAGTCACTCCGTTTATTTTTTTTACATTACTCCAACACATTTATCAAAAGTGGCAATCGATAGCAATAGGTCGTTAACTGGACTTAGTGGGTCTGATAGAGTCTTTTATTGCGGTTCCGAACCTGTTTACAGAATGTTACATTACCAAAAGCGTACAATTGATTCTTATCAAGTTATGGCCAAAATATATTCACAATGTTTCACTTTTTAAAATTACCATAACTTGAGCAGAATCAATTGTGCGCACTTTTGGTAATCTAAAATTATGACTTCGTGAAGTATGTCGGATTGGCTCGAAATTGGGCTTATTCGACGCATCATTACTCCGGCTTCAATTAGTCTCAGAGGACCGACTCCGAATTCTTAACACGTGACCCAGCTATAGGCCAAAAATGTATACATTTTCAAAAAGTGAGGAAATCCCGAATTTGTCACTGCTGCAAAAATCCAGCCGCAGAAAACCGGCCAAGGTCCCAACGTATGTTCACTAAAAATTTGAGTCAAAACAACTGCTATTAGGGGTATACTAGGGGAGGAGTTCGAAGTAAAGGGTATCTATTTTTGTCAATGTGACTTTCGAGGTCCGTAGCTTTAAAGGAAATAATTTATAAAAAAAAGGTCTTTTTCACCATTTTGGAGATTGTGCGGTTAACTGTACGACGGATCTGTACGAGGAATCTGGAAACAGATTCGGAACCGCAATAAAAAACTCTATAAGACCCACTAGGTTCCGTTAACCGACCTCTTGGTACCTAGACTCCGGGGGTCGTCACTTTTGACACATGTGTCCAATAAACCACACTTAATCCAATTATTTAACCCCTCACCATTTTCACGACAACGAACATTACAATTCTAAGTTCCAAGCTCAAAGTTCCCCATTTGTTGTAGCTACGACTAACGGTAGGATATCACACCTGAAATACCAAAAATATTATTTGACCTATTTTTTGACTACCGGAAAAAAGTATTTTGAACGAAAAAAAGTTACTTACGCGCAAAAAAAATTATTTACGAGTTAATAATTTCCCCAACTTAATGGGAGTTAATTCTTCACATTGGGATTTCCGTAAAACGTTATTTTTCGATTGGAACAAACCTGGATGATAACTAGTGGGAGCCTATCGATCTTGTAAAGTGATCTTTTATCAATCTGTTCTTCTAGACTTAAATTGTTGCTGAGCATTATTCCTCCACATGCAATAACGCCTCGACCACTTGATATCAAACCGAGTAATTCTCGCAGAACTTCTCGTCCACTAAAACGCAATTCAATATTTAAATTGACGATATCAACATCAATCAAACGGCAATTCATCTGAACATCTGACTGGGCGATTTGTTAAATAACTATATCCTATTCGAAACTTGTGCCAGGTGCAAAAAGAAAGGTAATATGAAAATAAATAACCTTATTATACTATCGTTATATTCGTACGCGACTTGGATCCATTTGTGTGCGCTTATATGTTAAGGATATCACAGCATAATATTTATTACTCATTTGCATAGGGCGCAGATCGAATAATTTTATTTTTTAGTTTTTTCGGCCGTGGTTTGATGTGGACATCAGGAAAACTTGTGACGAAATTTAGTGTTGCGGGGTGCGGCCTTCCAGCCTCGAGCCATCTTGTATGACCATAGTAAAACTCATTGTAACGATCCAATTCCATTTGGAACTTAAATATGAGTTGTTGAATAAAATTGTATTCAAGCGTTATTTTGTCTGTTATTGCACTGGATATGTTTCTATGCGCAGTTTTGTTGTAACTAAAAATATACGTGCTTATATAACTCCATGCTATACGAAAAACTTCAGATTTAAATATTACGTTACATTACGTATATTATATAAAAAATATATATCCAGTTAATTAAACTTTTTCTAAATGCAAAAAAGTAATAACCTACTAAGCTGTAAGCTCTATGTTTATCACTTTTTATAAATGCTTAGGTCAAGAGATAATAATGAACAATTCCGTTTCACAAAGCATCTACCTCCACGGAACGCACAATTCTTACGTAGTTCCCGTGGGTTTGGGTGGGTTCGTCATTCGCGATTCGGCAGTTATTATATTAATTTCGTGTGGGTGCTGTGCATGGGTGAGTCACACTTATAAACGGCTGAGCGTGTCGTTTTGCCGTTATAAATGAGTAGTTCATTGATAAGTCATATTTAAAACAAAAATAATTTTCAAGATTATTGTAATTGACAAAATGAGTAATATGAAGACATTTATTTTCCTAGTTAGTTATTATGCATGAGAAATAAATTAGTTTCCTGCGTTAGACCATGTGTTGGTGCTGTGGTGAGAGGATTACCTGTACAAGTCTACATATCTTTGGTTGGCCACGATATTATCTTTCTAACCCACACCACAAAGACCAGAATCGACCATGCCCTGGATGGATATGCCTTTTTATCGCATGTTTTTACAATATACTGTCGTTACTATCTCAAACCAAGTATTAGAACCGTTCGGAAGACTGTTCTTTATAATTGTTGCATTATGTTACGGGGAAGAGGCTATCCGAAAGAGGTTTACGACGTTATTAATAGAAGGCTACATTGATCGGCTTACCTGTTCTTATATTGCCCGCTACCATGACGATTCAGCGTGTATTAAGAAGGTCACTTGTAGACCTCAATATCACGACATTAACCTGAGTTGAGTGTTTCTGTTAACCGGAGTTCACCGAGCGTTTTAGGCACTTACTGATTACTATGATTTTTCATCGTATTGTACGGCTTAATTTCGTCGGTGAAGAGCATATTGGTCCACACTGAGCGCTTCCTTGGTTACTGATCGATATCGCTACGTGTACTATCGAGGTATAGATGTATAAGTATGAGGCAGATTTAAATTTGAGTAGGATTATTATAAGCCCAATCCTAGAGCGTTTAAGAGGATTTTATTGCTTTATCATTGCGATTATTATTTTCCGCTTTAACTGCTTTATGCTAAGTCAACTGGACTTCATCCGATCCGTCACCCGCCACTATCCACTAGCCTTTCTAAAGAAAAATCTATGTGGCCACCCGTATGGTCAACCTCATCACCCATTTCACGTTGGAGAATTGTTGGCGGCCATTGTGAAATGGACAGCTTTGGAACAAGACTTGATAACAGTTATGCTCTATTTCTATGCGATAGTCACGCCGTTGTACATTCGGGGCTTAATCATGGGATCCGCGATCGGAGGATTAGCCGTGCATTTAAGTTAAACCATTCTTACTACCTAGATCATAACATCCGGTTAAGAGTTAAGCACTTTATATTCTTGTTTAAATACACGACTCCAAACCTAAACGCACCGATTTTTCTGCTCTACTCTTTTCCCTCAACGCATCATTTGTCTAAACGCACCACTAAACGATCTAATCAAAAAGGTTATTTCAGCTTTAATGGATCTACTTCCATGGATCTTATTAGTTGTCGGGATTTAAACTATTACTCTGATGGATATAGGATATATTTGAATATACTGTATGTTCTTACACAGCTTCCTTATAATCATTGCTGATACTATGAATGTGTGTTGATTCACCATTGTCATGTTTTTTGCACATTTTGGCCTACTAAACGCACCGATTTTTATCACCTCGATGGTGGTGCGTTTAGGTTTATACTATGGATACAGTAGATCCCAACCTCAGAGCAAGCTGACGATAGGCCATCCAGGTCACTCCGCCCGATGAATAGCATCATTCGAACCGAGTTAGGATTACGCATATGCCCGTGCTTTGACGTTGCTGCTCCCTGGAATCACATCACACTAGATCAACCCACTGAATCTAGAATGTTTACACGCGCCATTTCTATATTCGACACTTTGGCTCGCGTGTGGCTGATAGCTCCAACTCCATGCACAGAGTCCAAATTGGAAAAAATCTCTAGTAATATGACTATTTTATTTATTTCAATCAAGGTATGATACCAGAAGGTATCATTAATATCTTACAACACATCTAGGTATAGTCCTGTAAGATTTTTGAGCAAGTCGAATTATTACTGATCATATTCACAATTTTAGCAATATACATGTAATATTATGTATAACCTAGTTATATCGCGTGCCATTGAATGTTCAATCCAAATTCAAAATTAGACCCGTCAGTTTCACAAAGTATTTGATTTCGGATTAGTGAAGTTGTGGAGATATTATGCGGGGAAAAAAGCTTACTTTTTTCCAATATAAATCAGGATCCGATTCGATGTCAATATCGTCAATTTGTATTTCTTCTAAATCAATTAACAATTTAGGATCCCACAGCCAGTCTGGGTATTCTTCTTTAGGTAATAATTTTGGCTCGTTGAAGAACGTTTCCATTTGTTCCTCGGTAAGAGCGAAGATTTCTGCAGCTTTTTCACTCCAAACATTAATTCCACAACAATACGTAACCAACTTGTCCACATCCTATAAAGCTTGTGAGTATTGGGAAATTGTTGTTCTGTTTAAATGCTTGTATTCATATAACTATAGCCTGTAAATGATATTATATTTAAATTGTAAATATTTATTATATTGATGGCCCAATTAACTAAATTCTGTTTCTGGTTTGAACTTTTTGCTCAATACAAAATATAAATTGAGGTTAGTTAATTTGAGCAAATCTAGACTCATGGCTAATCCTAATTCGGATTTTTAATTTTTAGGTAACCATAATCTCATGTAAATCCGCGACATTTTATATATTTTTGACCACGAAAATTTCAACAATTTTTGATGCTAACCCCCCAGAAGTTAGAAATTTCAACTGATTATAAAACATCTATCATTGATTCCAGTGTTGTAATAATTTTTCACTTATGCTCTCTAATATTTCTAACATTTGACTTTTGCATAAAAATTTCCTAAAATTCTTCAGATTTTTAGCTCAAATGATAAAGCGTCTATATATAGACTGATATAGCGGCCAAGGTTCGAATTCATACTGAGGCAAAATTTTCTGAATTCTAATTGACTGAAGAGTTGCCAAATTGAGTGGTTAATGGAGTTTTACCTGTTTTTTGGCTGACTGGCTGAGTTTTAGACTGTTACGCGTAATGTTGTGACTTCAAAACCAGTGGTACTTGTTTTTATTCTAATAACTATGACGTCGTAAAACGGGGTTTAAGGAAAGTCTAAAACCCCGATATTTAATCACATGAATACAGCATGCAATGTAATGGTAACATATGAATGAAAGCCTCTAATCGCTACAAAATTCTGGCTACAAATGCTGGCTACATCAACTGTCAATTCTAAGTATGCCTAAAGCTAATAAATGTTTACAATAAGGTTAAGTAAGCCATCAAGAATTAACTCACTGTTTCGGCCTTCAGTGGTTGGACAATAATTTTTCTCCCACCTTTTGCACCCCCTTTTCCCTTCATTTTTTTGGGGGCCGCGAATGAGGCCGATACCGATAATGGTCGAAATGTCTTTTCTATGACTTTCAATCGCAACATCGACATATCTGAACGTATAAATATAATAAAATAATTATAAAACATATAATTTATTTCTATAACGTTCTCGTCATCATCACATAATCAGTAGAATTCATAATTGTATAATCTATTAACCAATAATATAATTTTTATTATTAATTGTAAATTATGAATTCTACTGGTGATGTCATGATACCCATGTGCCAAAAAGCAAGACATCGGTTATCGAGACTTAGTGGGTCTGAGTCTTCGTAAAGTTAACCCCCAAAAACTCCTAGTTCACTTTTTAAAATTCATGAAGCCAAACTCTATCAGATATCAAATTTATGTGGAGTGGACGACTGATAGCTAAAACTGTCATTTCGTGAAGTATGTCGGATTGGCTCGAATGTGGGCTTACTCGACGCGTCATGTCTCAAGCTTCAATCACGTAGGCCAATAAATAGGCCGAAAAAGGTACAAATTTTCAAAAAGTGAAAAATTACTATGATTTATTAAACATGCCAAGATCGCAAAGGACGGTAAAAGTCAACTATATTCGACTCACGCTTTGTCTTTAGAGGAGGGTAACTGTATGAAGGCGTGTAATTTTGGACATTCTGAAAACAGATTCGGAACCGCAAGAGAAAACTCTATCAGACCCACTACATGTGTGATAACGAAAACGCTATAGAAATAAATTATATATTTTATAATTATTTTTATTAAGTATAAATATAAGTTACTAAATTACTGATGGCAGACAGACCATACTTACAAGAATTATTTATTATGCGTTATTTAGCTGTTAGTAACCTTAATTTGGTTTGATTATTTAATCCTCTAGTAAAAAGCTGGCTTTTTAGCACAAAAATGGCAACAATTTTTTATGCTTATCCATGCAGGAGACTAAAACTCACGCGAGTTAAGTCTAATCGAATCCTGGGAGAGCAATCTCCCAGGATTGTTTTGCGCGTCATTTAACATTCTTCCAGACCTCTCCATGATTATATATATAGATGAGGAGCGATTACAGAATTAGTAATTAAAATATGGCCATAGAAAATTTCTCCATGATTTCAGCCATATAAACCAATTTCCCAATATTCCTCTTGTCCAAATTTAATGTCATTTTCCGAGAGATTTCGTATCAGAATTTTAGCGTACTCCACGTCTTCTTGGACTTTCGAAGCGTCTGGTAACTTTCCGTTATTGATGAGTTTGGCTGTTCACGCGGTGCTATGGCCTGTAGCGATCGCAAAGTTTTTAATAAAAAACTGGCGTAGAATTTTAACATAAGGATACAAGGATCCATATATTTATATGAATTAAAGAGACTAAAGTGACTCCAATCGATATAAAATAGAGTTAGACGAAGAGTGGTTAAAATAGCTTAGTACACACAGTCGTTGCCACATAAGTGCAATGTGTACGAAGCGTTTTCGATTATTTCTTTACAAGAGGGTTAATATTTGTTATATTAATTTAATTGTAAATTTTTGACTTTCTTCATTTTCGAAAATTGCTTATTTTTGTGTTTAAGATAATAATATAATAAATTACTCAAGCAGATGACGAAGTTATTTACATCCCGGGCAATTGTGTATCCATTTGGAGGATTCATCATCGTAGATTTCCTTTTTCCATATGGGAACTTCTGTCTTATAAAGGGTAAATAATCTTACGGGTCAGTAAGTATAATTTTCCTCCCACTTCTACAGTTATGTTATTGCTGGAGATCCCTTTCAAATTCTTCCTACGTAATGCTTCCACCCTATATAAAGTGACAGTTTTTCCGCATTGGACTCACGTGTGCCATACAGTTGTCTATACTGCCTCCCCCACCATTTCCAGCAGCAACTGATAGCTTAACGAGACCTTTAGCTCGTGGGGCATGGCAGCTCACCGAACTAAATTGTACTAGATAAAGTAGACCCCAGGGCATACAATAAAAGTATCGAAAACGTACTCCGAGTATTCGTTTTAAAGCTATAGACCTCGACAGTCACAATGACCGTCCTAAACTTTAGTTTTTATGCTGTTGTTTCGAGTCGAATTTTTAGTGAACATACTTTGGGATCTAAATCATAACAAAATCGAAAAGTGAAAAATTAGTGATTTTGCCACTTGTTGAAAATTTGTACTTTAGACATCCCATTTTAAGACTGTCAAATACCTTAATATTTGATATGCTATAGGGTTTGACTTTACGATAAAAGTTTTACATTACCAAAAGTGCGTAAAATTCTGCTCAAATTATGGAAATTTTAAAATTTTACAATATTTAAAAGTCAAAAAATGTGATTTCCTGAAGTATGTCCGATCGGCTCGAATGTGAGATTATTCGACGTGCCATGACTCCAGTTTCAATTATTCTCAAAGGACCGACCCCGAATTCTTAACACGTGACATACTTATAGCCAAAAATGGAATTCCTAAATTTAGAAAACATACCAGGAAAATCGACTTGAAACAACTCCATAAAAACTAAAGTTTGGGACTTTTATTGGATGCTACTTAATCTAGTACAATTTAGTTCGATGAGCTGCCATGCCCCACGAGTTAAAATTAACATTTTTTCAAAAAAGGTCTTTTTCACGTTGTCTTTAGGGGGCGTGGTTAACTATACGATGCCGTATGATTTTGGATATTCTGAGAACATATTCGGAACTGCAAGGAAAAACTAAAATATAGTACTGGATGAGAGTAGCGCTGGAAATAGATATGTATACCCTAGGCTTGAGTAGGTTCATAATCTCCTCACAAGCCTGGAAAGCTGCTGCACGATGCTTCGAGGAAACTGACACTTAAAAATCAGTAAATATGGAGCGTACGTTACGTTTAAACCAACGAAAGAAGGTCATGCGAAAGTAGTGTTTGACCTCGGTAAGCGATTTCGTAAATTCATTAAATCGCAGCGTTATCTAGACTACTTTTTAGAAGTAACCGTATTAATGCTACTTCGCATATTTATGGTTTTACTTAATCCTCTTGTAAACTTATAATCGACACTTTATGTCGCCGAAAATTTGTAATTGGTTTTGGATTTTTCTTAAAGGTCGTATTTTTTAATAGAATAAAAACGGGTTCCACTGCGTTTTTAACCCAATACCTTACGTTTACGAGCCTAAAATATACCAGTAAGCCAAAACACCTGATAAAATTTCATTTACTCCTGCCCATTACATTGACATGAATCATATCCCTTGAAAAAAATTGCATAATTATGGACTCGAACCATGGCCGACATATCATACTCTATAGCCGCTCTATCATTTACGCCGTAAATCTAAAGAACTTCAGGAAAATTTTGACTAAAAGTCAAATATTAGAAATATTAGAGAACATATCTGACATTTTATTACATCACTGGAATCACTGATAAATTTTTATAAATCAGTTGAAAAAAGATATAAAGTGTCGCGGATTTACAAGAGAGTTAATGAAATATTAATTAATTAGTTTAACACTTTTTATTATATTATTATATATTAATAAATTTCCAAACATATGGATTGATGCATACAACTACGTAAAGTTTTATCCAATTATTTATAGGAACACTTCCACAAAATTACCGATTACGCCGGACTCTAGTGGAGGTACCGAACCAATATGATGACTTATTGCCACTTTGTGTAGTCCATATTTATCAGTAGTAGCAGCGATAATGATTTCCAATTGCTTTAACGCCATTTGTGGATACACGGAATACTCTAATCTAACACACCGTTTGCCTTCTTTTGATAGATTTCGAGTCGTGCCATGAAACGAAGCAATGGCACCACAATCAGCTGATACTACAAATTTGTCTTTTGAGAGCTACCAGTGTTGTAAAAATCATTGTTTTTAGACAGACATAGAAAAGACTATTTTATAATTAAAAAAAATTAATTACTGCACGTCTGTCAAAACCACCCCCCCCCCTCTATGTAAGTTGCAACCAACTTGTCAACGATACTTTTTTCTTGCGGTTCCAAATCTGTTTTCTGAATGTCCAAAATTATACTCCATCGTACAGTTAACCCCCCAAAACCGCTAAAAGACCTTTTTTGTAAAACGTTAATTTTAACTCACGGGGCATGACAGCTCACCGAATTAAATCGTGCTAGATTAACTAGATTCCGGGGCATCCAACAAAACTGTCGAAAACATAGTTTAAAGCTATGGACCTCGAAATTCACATTGGCAAAATAGACTAAATTGTATTTGACCCCTCAAACATAGGGTTTTTTCGCAGTTGTTTTGAGTCAAATTTTTAGTGTATATACGTTCAGATCTTGGCCGGCTTTCTGCAGAAGTGAAAAATCCGTGATTTGGTCTCTTTTTGAAATCTTATACCTTTTTGGCCTATAACTGGGTCACGTGTTAAGAATTCGGGGTCGTTCCTTTGAGAAGGATTGAATAAGCCCACGTTCCAGGGCTTACGCACGTTAAAAAGTGCGTACAATTGATTCTTCTCGAGTTATGGTAATTTAAAATTTGACAATATTTCCCGAGATAATCCATGCCGCGCATTTACAAGAGGGTTACAATTATAACTAATCGCACCAAAACGGTTGACAAAAAAATATAATAATATCCATCAACAGAATTGTAGGATCTGTATCTAAGAATACCGTTCATTCACGATTAAGCTTATTGTGTCCTTCTTCTTGAACTTCCAGCAGCTTTTATTCATTACCAGTGAATGTTGACCATTTTGGGTGGAAAGTATAGAATGTTATCCAATTCGGTGCGACTGGATAAATTAAAAGTCTTCTTTCCGAAATTTTAATCATCAGTAATATTAGGTCGAATCCAGATTAAAGACCCTTAATACGTAGCTGTACGTCTACTGTAGGCAACGATTTATGTGTATGGGATATCAAGTGGTACCTTTAACTGCTTAGTCCCTTCTAAATCTTAAACGCGGAGATACCCTTATTCTGCGAATAAAAATATAGGGGAAATATTAAATTCCAAATTGCGAAATAAAATAAATAACATTTCTTCTCATGTAATTCGTAAACGATTAAATCAGCTTTCCGAGCGAGCACCCAGTGCTAACAGTCCTATTTTTGTGCCGCCTAAACTATGGCTCGACCGATACCTTTCCATTTTTAGGTCCACTTCCGGTGAAAATGGCCAGTCGATGATTTTATATCCAAGACACAGATGGTTTAAATTGTAAAGGGTTTTTGGCAGGTACTTTACTACTATAAATCTTCTCGGGTCATAATTTATCTTCTTCGGATAAAAAACGATTGAAACAAGGTGAACGTTTTGGTATCACCGGAATGCTCTTTCCGCGTCCACTTAAGAGGCTGCAACAAATCACTTTAGAAATTATTTGTTTATTTCGCCATTTTAAGTGAAATAATAAACCTGGAGAAAATAAAAAAATTACTTTAAAAACGTCATATCTTTTCATCTTCGATTAAATTCTCGAAGATCCTAATTTGTTAATTTAAGGTCATCCGTCACCAAAACTATCATACGACTCAATTTCAAGTTTTCGCGTAGGACTTCCGGTGGTCGTAAAAGATTCTGCGTCTGTTCAGAATTGTAAAAAACTGGTCGTTGAGCCGAAAAAGACTCGAATAATATACTTGGTAGCTCGTCATTAATTCGAGAACATCAAGCAGATCTTCATCCGTCAATCGAATCAAATAATTTTCTCTTTCAACTTCGTATCGCATATTTAGATCTTGGTAATAATTGATAAATATGAATAAAAATCAACTGGACGGTTTTCGGAGTATCAAAGTGCGTTCGGGAAGATGATAGACATCGCAAAGCGTAGTGAAAACATAAGCTCTACCAATCAACGACTGTAACCTGAAATTTAAAGAGAAATAGTCCTTCGTAACGTGCGTATGTGAAATATATAATAATTAACATATATAGAGATAAAATAATAATAGTATATGGAGTAAGATTGAATGGTGAAAAAAGAATTGTTTGATTCAGATTGAATAGGATTCTACGCAACCATGTCAGGCGAACAAATGACATTGAAAGGTACTCTTAAGGGACACAATGGCTGGATTACCCAAATCGCCACGACTCCAGTCTTTCCAGACATGCTTCTTTCCGCCTCGCGCGATAAGACTATTATCATGTGGCAACTTACCCGCGATGAGAGGTATTTATATTTACGAGCTATATGCGCGACGTTCCGCATTTTTTTTGTCTCACAAAATTTATAATATTTGAAGCCTCCGGAAATAGACTTTTTCTAAAATATGCAGGTATACGCCTCAAATATAGTCACGCACCCCTAATTATCTATTTTCGTAGCCCTTTATGGTTGGACAGCTTTTACCCCCAATTTTTAGACTAGAAATTGTTCCGCATTTTAGCCAAACCCATCATGCCACCCTCATGCTCCACCATGCCCTAGTTTACAATAGAAGGGTGTTAACTCCCGTGCACCAGATCAGGCACTAGATCAGGGCGCCATAAAAAATGCCTTCCACTTTTTTACTATTTATACATAATTTACTTTTTATACATATTTATACGGGACCAGTATTCCCGGGTAAAACCAAAAAATAATATATCTCGAGATGTAATTATATTAGCGATGAGATTTGCTCAAAAGGGTGTGCAGAAGTTAACTGATTTTCTATTTGACCTATGGCCATAATCGTTTCTCTAACATTTCAAGTACTGATTATGATACCAGTTTAAATTAATTTATAAGGCACAAAATGGAAGTCAAGTTTATGGTGGAGCATATTTAAAGACTTATAAAATGATATTTTTCTCTACAAATAAAACTGAATTTATGGTAATCACGTTGCTCGATTCTCATCGATAAAACAATAATTCTATTACCGTTTATCTGATATTAATGGACAGACGAAAATACGTTATGACTAGTTTAACCAAAAATAACGTCATTTTAATAATTATTTTTTCCATGATCGTCTAAATTAAAACCGTCTAAAAAAATGTGAACTGATATTAAACTGATATTAAGTCAATACGGTATCCCAAAGCGCCGTTTAAATGGACACTCTCACTTCGTTTCTGACGTTGTTATTTCATCAGATGGCCAATTCTGTCTCTCTGGTTCATGGGACGGAACCCTTCGTTTGTGGGATCTGGCCTCAGGCAACACCACACGACGCTTCATTGGTCACACCAAGGTACTTTTAACCAAAACTATTGCTCTTAGGGCGTTATTTTCTATCGAAAAAAGGCACATGTTTACAACAATTTTGGGACCAGCAATTTGATAATTAACGCATCATAATTAGGTGCTTCATTTAAAATAATATACTTTTTAGACATACATGTGTCTAGCTGAAGGTTTAGAATTGAATTCGAAAGTCCTAACTTTTAAAAGTCACCAAAGATAATTGTTTATTTTTGTATGTATTAGAATCGATTATTTAGGATGTTCTCTCCGTCGCTTTCTCAGCTGACAACCGGCAAATTGTCTCAGCTGCCCGTGACCGAACTATCAAATTGTGGAACACGTTGGGTATTTGCAAGTATACGATCCAAGAGCAAGGGCACACCGAATGGGTCTCATGTGTTCGATTTTCCCCGTTGGCCCAGAATCCAGTGATTGTTTCATCCGGCTGGGATAAGCTTGTCAAAGTATGGAACTTGTCGAACTGCAAGCTAAAGCGCGACTACCACGGACACAGCGGTTACCTCAACACCGTTACTGTCTCACCAGATGGCTCCCTTTGTGCCTCCGGTGGCCGTGACGGTAAGCTTTTTTGGTCCGGTATTATACAAAAGTAAAATGGTCAAATCTTAATGTATTTACAATAGTGGTGCTCTACTTGGTATAAATGCCTGATTATTTCCATATTTATTTACGACCAATGTCTTAGGTACCGCCAAGCTCTGGGACCTCGGGTCTGAAGAAGCGAAGCCCCTCCATACCTTGGATTCTGGTGACGAAATAAACGCTCTCTCTTTCTCGCCAAACCGATACTGGCTCTGTGCTGCTGCTGGCGCCATTATCAAAATTTGGGATCTAGAACAGAAGGTCATTGTAGAGGAACTCAAACCGGAAGTAATGGGGCACAAAGAAGGCTCTCCGCCGGTTTGTACCTCTCTTTGCTGGTCGTCTGATGGACAAACGTTGTTCGCTGGATACACTGACAACCTCATTCGTGTCTGGTCTTTGTCTGTTCCACGCTCACTCGCCTAAGGGTATAGGTGCCGTTTCCCGAACTAGAAATACCCAAAAAATGTCCATTTCTGATTTTTGTCGGCGGTTTGATTGACTTATGTCTGGCAATACTCTTATAATATAGACCTCCATCCGTACCAACGGTTGGTGAATGCCGAAAAGAGCTCCCCACAAACCGCTGTAATTAAATGGGAACTATCAGAGTGGGTTTCTTATTTTTGACTAATTCAGACGAGTTCGGATTATATAAAAATGCCAGCCCCAGCACAAGCTGTCCAAGTCTACGGACGCAAGAAAACCGCGTCGGCCGTAGCCACATGTAAAGCTGGCAAAGGTTTGATCAAGGTAAACGGCAAACCACTTGAGCAAATTGAACCAAAAGCACTTCAATTCAAACTCCAAGAACCACTACTTATTGTTGGAAACGACCGGTTCGCTGGTGTCGACATACGCATCCGAGTTAGCGGTAAGTCATCGAATTTCGAACAGTTTCTTTTATTCCCCCCCCCCGCGTTCACTTGAAATATTTTACTATGTATATCAAAGTAAAACATCTCGTAGATATCTTCTCTCTCAAATGATCCTACTGAAATGGATTACAAGTTTGGGATGCTACTAGTGCGTGGGCAATTATTTTCGTGCGAGATTCATTAGCATAGTATGTCACGAATAAATAATACTTTTTAGGTGGTGGTCGAATCGCTCAAATTTATGCTATTCGCCAAGCTATTGCCAGAGGATTGGTCGCCTACTACCAGAAATATGTTGATGAACAATCCAAGCAGGAAATAAAAGTAAGTTCGAGGCTGAGGCCCCAGTCAGAGGGAGAATCACTGCGTCTCTCCAGTAAGTGGGACAAAGCTGCTCAGGAATCATTTTAGCTGGTAAACCTAGCTTTAACTCGTACATGTTCGGTGGTAAAATAGCTGCCATATATTTACCCAGAAATGGTTGCCTTAGTAAAAGAATTACTCAAGCGATCATTTAAAGAAAGTCGTTACAAAAGCGCAAACAAAAAAAAGTCTTCATGCGATATAAATTTTAGCACTTTCATCAAAAGACTTTTTCCAAGCGTCACTATAAAACAACTAAAATTGTAATCGGCCCGAGGATTCGAACCCGCACGTCCAGAACCATCGATAGTTCACATCGTGAACTGAAGTATGGGATATGTTTTGGCCTTGGCACGGATTATTAAAGCTTGAATATCTGTCCTTGTTCGGAACAAAGTCTAGTTTGTACCTATTTTCTCGCCATAAAATTGTTCCACGCGCGAGTTAAACAGATAGGCCAATACCAGTTAATATTTGGCACTTTTATGGGAATCCAACCATCATTGATTCGGGCAGTGAGACCTCGAATATTTCGCAGCTTTCCACGTAATTTGTATTTAGGACTTGTTCATATCATATGATAGAACGCTCCTTGTCTCTGATCCGCGTCGAAAAGAATCGAAGAAATTCGGCGGTCCAGGTGCTAGGGCTAGATACCAAAAATCATACCGTTAAACGGCGTGGTTATTTCTGTTCACATGATGTTGGAATAAAGTATGCGAACTGAAGTGAGTGCAATATATTGCAAATTTAGAATGTCACGGATTCTACCAGTAAAACGGTTGACCAATGTGCGAGGTGCTTTATTCATATGCGATATGCAGGAACAGTAATGTAAACTCCCATATAATCGAAATACAATTTTATATTTATATAAAGGTCAAACATGGAGATATAATTTTTCCACGAAATAAAAATAGAAATCAGTTATTTCGACGGTCTGTAATGTTGATTTCCGTTATAAATTTCACCATCGTTTCTGGACTTGTAAGCGTGCCGGTACCAACAAGTCGGGGAATGACCATTTTTTGCGGTTTGGTTTCCTTCAATAATTTCCGACTGAAGCGTAAATAATATTTTGGAACATGGATGTCCTTTAAAGCTGAGCGGTTGTTTAAAGATAGAGCATAATTATAATGTTTGAGGACGACAGGCTTCGGTAGTCCGTATGTGAATTGGATTTCTTTATTTAACTCAATTAACAAGGTCAGAAAATATGTATTTAAAGGTCGCTGCTAGTCTGATGTGGCCAAACGTGAGCTTCTGATTACTTCGTCCCGTTTACATTATTCTGTAGGAATCATTCCGTACTTCTATACAGTACTTTGATCAAATAACTAACTCTGCCTTAAATATGGTTCGGTTTGCTAAAATTATGGAGTATCCCATTGCGGTAACAGAACAATACGCACGTGGTTTGGGACAGACTGTGGTTGAACTTGAAGAAGCTCGCGCGTTTCTACTTTCTGATAAGACTCAATTTTCAATGATGACACCTGAGGTTACGGACTTTCTGGAACAGAATAAGCCCAGGTACAAGACTATATCTAGCATTTTAAGCGATTTTCACTAAACGAATGAAACAATTAAAATTA
>SCLF01302404.1:0-16515 GCA_004367975.1 Mesochordaeus erythrocephalus
CATCAAACTTAAACCCGTATTTTTTAGTTTATATTTGTATTAGGCAAACGAATGTTCTGTTTCCACGGTAACATTGTCAATTTATTTTTTTATTTATTTGTAATATTATTTGCGCCAATAGTTCGAACGTAGGCTGCAAATATGAGAAGTTTGAAGTTTATAAATAATATTTAAATTAATAATTATGTATCGTTTAATGCATTCTAGTCTTCTGATTATCATCTCATAAAAGCATTGTTCGGGCGACTTGAATTTTGACAGTTTATCATTTAGCATAGTGTTACGGCAAACCCATTGTAGCCATATCCTTGGAAGTTGATATACTGAAAATACTTTATTCCGATATGTACAGTAGTAAATTTATATTTAAGTTCATTAATATGTCTAGCAGTCCGCACAGGAATAATTTTAAACCCAGGACTTTTATGATTAATTATTGAAGATAACTATTGTATATCGAATATGTAATTTATAATTAATATATAGGTATATATTTTAGATTTATGCACGGATAGGAAGAATACTACTTACTACGTAAACAAATATCTTAACCAATTCTTAATTTAATGTGTTTAATAACAGCTAGGCCATACACCTGAAATAAACATGGAAGATATCAACTTATTAATACCCCTGTTCATTCAGCTCGTATGCGGTAATGATTAGCTTCATATCCTTAATATCAAAGGTACTGAGCAGTGAATATTAGGAAAAAGAATCTATTGATATAAGTAAAGGAACCAGCAACAGCACAATAAGTCACAAAATACCTATATGTTAGTATAACTTTTTTATTTAGTTTTCAAATTGACAAAGTGATTACCAATTAAGCGTGATACAATCAAATTTATTTATTTTAGGGTGAATTTCAAATTTGTAGTCCAGAATATCAACCATCAGTAATATGTTTTTAGAGATATATAAGCTAGTATGTATAATAGAGATTCTTATCAGACTGTGAGATTATAACCTATTAATGCAGCTAAATACATTATAGACATGTCATCTAGTAAACTCCCAAAGCCTCAAAGTGTTATGGAATCAAGCTATTATGATCCCAGTGTATTAGATTTGGATTTTGAGTCACCATTGGCCGTAGAAGTTGGTACGTATACCCCTAGCATTACTAATTACTATTAAAATCATTTTCGATTAACCCACATCAATTTTAAGCAAATTCCCAACTACCTACTATATGTCCCGCATCATACGAGGAGATTGATAACAATGATTCCAGCTCAATCATGTCTTCTAAGCCTTGGTCCCCGGTATATTGTAAACGAAAAAAACGTAGTGCATCGTCTCCCCCAATAGGAATCACCACTGTGTATACAAGCAGTCTTCCTCCGCTAGCAAAGACCGCTAAACTTGCCAATACCATATCAAATTCAAACGATGGGTCAGATGCACCAAACTTTAGACGAGATATCCGAATCAAGAGACTGTTGCGTGGGATGTTATGTTCAGATACCCTAGTAATAATGCGTTACCGTTTGGAGTTAGCGTTTTGTTTGCCTGATCCAAAGATCGCAAGTTCAAAGACTTCCTTTACTAAGGAGATATTATTGAATTGTTTTGAACTTGGTTTCAAAGGTAAAGTCTAGATTTTACAATTATAAGGTTTATCACAAAATATAAATTATGTTTATTTCTGTCTTCTAGAGTACTGAGTTATATGGATGACATAATCTTAATTCTAGGGATTGAAAAGCTAAATCTTATGTTGTGTCTTTATGAACGATGTATAACTGCCAAGCCCTATAAACCTCAGGTCTGCACCAAGAAGCTAACACGTAGTGGACAATTAAACTGTTATTGCAAAGATTGTCAATGCAATGAGTCATTATATAGACTCCATGAAGAGTACCAAATTAAACCAGGTTGCCTCATTGAAGGACAAGGTTATTAATTAAATTACAATTATTCAAATTTATATATAAGCCTATAAATTATACCCTATATATTTCAGGTACTTTCATGTTAAAATATAAGACATTACTTGATGAACTTCTGTTAAATGCTGAGCACAATCCTCGTTTATTATATGCTGATGTGGCAGGATCTACTATTATTGATTTAATATTATGGTATTTATTGTATCAGCTTGTTCAGTTATTAAAAGAGGTAGCTGAGGGACGTACTTCCTATGGATTAGTTTTTATCACTGACATGCAGTTATTATTGTTTGAGACATTAGGTATGCTTGATAAAATATGGTCAGTTTTAGTGTATGACTCATCCGCAGACGCATGGATTGATTATATTCTAGATATAACTAATATATCATGATGTGAATTTTCTAACCAAGTTTCAACATTCTAGGTGCCCATGATTACGGTCTCACATCTTCCCATGTCAACTGTCAAATTTTATCACATAGTCCTGGAACATCACTAGTTTATTATGATTCCTCGGATGGAAAACAAATATATTATTTGGTAAATATTCCGTATCTAACATTCAGATTATTAATTCATAATATAACTTATTTTGTAACTAGTGCAGTTATTCAGGCATCATACGAGATAAATGTTAACCACACATTATCAGATTCTCAATTGACATTGGTGAATGCATGGAATCTTAAGCAGATGTCGGGTCAATGGTTGATTAAAGGTACTAATATTCTTAATTAACTTGTAAGATATGTTAGAATAATTATTAGAATAATAATAAAAAAAACTTTTCTATAATAGCTTAGCATTCATCATTCAGGTCCCGGTTAAAAAAATTATTCGAAATTAATAAATACATAAATACCATTGACATACTTATTATCAATCCTAATTTAATTAAAGCATAGTAAAAATATATTAGAACAATTACAGAAAGAAAAAAATTCTTTATAATAGCTTAGCATTCAACATTCAGGTCCAAGTTAAAAAAATTATTCAAAATTAATAAATAAATAAATATAAACCATTGAATAAATAAAATCCTCTCTGCATAATCATCCTAGCATTCAACACTTCAAGCCCTGGTTAAAAAAACTATTTAAAATTAAGCCCAATCTCTTAACATTATTTACTTTATAGCCTAGACTTATATGTTTGATATAAATGAGAAAAAAAAAATACCTAATAAATTATAAATCACCGTAATTTATCTAAAACAAAAATCCTTGACGTAATTTTATCAATCCTAATTTAATCACAGCAAAGTAATAAATCCCTTATATTCACAGATACTCCTAAGCAGTGTAGCCTAGTAACGGATCCATTTATTTACATTTATCAACATAATTTAATCATATACTTTTTTAGAATTGTCATTAAAGAACGGGATGTGCAGGATCATTGATGCTCATAACTATCCACTAATTCATTCATTCAAAGCTAAACCACACACAGCTGAACGACGTAAGAAGCTAAGAAAATCAGCCTCCTATGAAAATGATAAACAGACATTGGATGTTTACCCATTTACCCATTTTTTAAATTTACTGACATGCACTGGAGAGTGCTATAATAGTTCTCATGTTGTTCTAAACATGTGAACATTTAGCCCCTAATTAACTTATACACATTGCCCCCATTTCATTTTAGAATTCCACGCATTATAAACCAGAAAATAAAATAAATAAATAACTAACTGCTAATTTTAATGTAATCTATATTGTTTTAGATAAAACGAGAAATTTGGCCGCCAAAACTTAATATGGAAATTATTTTGTATGGCCAAGTCTTTAATATTTATTATAAATATCCCTATTATTATTATAGTCATAATTTTTAACTCGTAAGAGATTTCAATTTAGAGTGTTAATTTTCATTTTTATTTTGGCATTATTATTTACCCAAAAATCCATTACATCATACAGCTCCAAGAAACCGAAACATACATGACTATCAATTCAAATTTGTCAGATATTTAACCATTTAAACTGTTTAAGCCAAATGACAGTTTAAGCTGTCTAAGAGTTAAAAATAATGCCTAGCTTAAACTGTAGTGAAAAAAAACTTGAAAAACCAGTTTTACTAGCCTATTAATTTACCTGACTAGTTTAATATTACCTCCTAACCAGTTTAAATCTTAGAAGGAGGTAGACAGTCACCTAAATACTAGGCTCTGATTGGTTGATCCTGTAAGCCCACGTTATTACTGTATGTCGAGTCGTTGGCAACATTTCATTCCACGAAAAAAGACGATAATTGACAGACGAAAATCAAAAAAAAGACTCAACTCATCAAATACGAGAATTGCCTATCGAGAAACTAAAATACAGTACAGCAACGTTAAATATAAACTCAGCTTCATTATGAATAGAGTCGGGGCACCTCAGCATAATTACGTCGAGACGTAAGTATTTTTATTAAAAAAATATCAGCCCTTAATCCATGAAAACCGACTTTGAAACTAAGCTATCATTTTAACCTTGGCATATTCATTCAAAGCAAATTTTATAAATACAATTTTTTATAGGGTTGAGTTAAATTAAACTAAAGTCTTAGACTAAACTAAAATCTTAGACTAAAACACTTTTAACCAATAATCAAACCGTATGTTCCCATCTTATACCCGCCGATATTATAAGGTCTCCACACTAAAGAAAACCCACAGGTTACGCCAAAAAAAATATCAAAATTACGTATCACAAAAAGATGGTTAAAAAGAAAGAATTATTGTAAATAATTCTTAATTCCAAAATTTTAAATCAGCCTTTGCCTTAACTAGATTTTCTGCTTAAATTGATGTGACTCGTTTTATAATTATAAACTTTCTAATTTAGACAAGTCAATAGAAGAGTGGCCATTGTGCAAGGTCTCGAAAATAGTGTATTCATCCGTCTGAATGGTTGGCTTGAATTCCTGCAGTTGGCAATACTTTATGATTTCCATAATGTTAAACAATTGGTAAGTTTATAATTTTTTATATTTAAACCATTCTTGCAACAGTCCACCGGTTATTAAAAATATTTGTGCTACGTATTATTTAAAACTTAATACAGGCTATCAACTTATTGATTGTGTTTAAGCATAATTTATCATAAGCAACTAATTGATACAATAAATTGCTTATTCGATATTGCCATTCCTCTCCTATATCAAAATCTTAGAGTTACTTTACTATTCTCCCTTTTTACCAATTCAAGACGCCAAACTTTTAGCTTTGAAATTACTCAACATTCATCAGATAAGAAAAATAACATCATTCGACGAAGCAGCGCACAGAAGAAATTAGAAGGGGAAACACTATCGTAAAATAATAATGCCCCCTCAGTCCAATGTGCCCGATTCACCAAGCAAAGCACTTTAATATCTGTACATTTTCCTGCTAACCCAACTTGACTTTAAACTTTTATATAAATAAACTCATTATACTTTAACCCATGTGGATTAAATATGTTATTAGCAAGTCTTATTAAATATCTCCGTTATGAACTGCTAATACATATTTTCAGTGTTAATTTTATAAATAAACATTAAGAATTTTAATTTTAACCTCCGAGAGACGATTCAAAAATTATTGTAAACTCCTACATTTACCAATTTATGAGCCATTTTAATTCAAATAGAAATATACCAATAGAATAGTTACCCATGAAGCAACTCTAAATACAGATTAACTCTTAGTAGACTTAACTCTTATTAGATAATTTCATTTCCCATACTGACTTCCTATTAAATACTGATTAAGGAATTGTAATTTGATGAAACAATTTCATAAACTTAACTCACATTAGACTTAACTCGTCATAGATACATTTGTATTCATGTAACATATTATAAAAAACATACAATTCTATCCCTTTATTAATGTCTTATGGTTTTAGGCCAGCAGCTCATCCATTTCATATATAACGTTAAGTACTAATCAGGTCATTAGCCTAACCGACCTCCAAATATATAATTGATCAATGTATAGAATCAAACATATGCATATCAAAGCCCTAGCAGCCATTTTGTAACCGTGTTCACTGAGCAACTCATTCAATATGTTGTTCTTAATGCATATTATTTCATCTAAATTCAAGTAGAAATTCAGCAAACTAATGTAACATTATTGTATCCTGCAGCTACATTTCAGTCTCATTTAAAATTACTTGGGTTTAAGGAAACATTATATTTTCATATTTTCTAAGCATGTTTAGATATATTTTTAGCCATGGTTCTTCAACGAATTATTCAATACAGTGTAATAATCTAATTTTTATAGTTCATCTGCACTGGTACCAGAATATTTCAAGAGTTCAGTGGTAGTGAGCGTATAGTGTTCGACGTACGACTAAACTTTACTGATCGTACAGCTAATTATGTTGGTAAAGTCGTGGTCAAAGGTCTGCTTCTACTTCTGGACTGGATTAGAGATCATGATGATTTCTCCTCATTTCCCTGCTACTCACTTGCAGAATTATGGGGTGTCCGAGAACTCTTTACTGTACGACCGGAAGCACAGGTAAGCTTATTATATTTTATTAGCGTAGTACACTGAGTTGTTAAAACCAAGATTATTAACTAGTTTTAATATTCTGAATATACTTGTTTGGAATTTAAATTATTGTACTTAATAACACATAACTATTTCATAATTTGTTTTGTATTGTAAACTTATATGTATTCTGAATTTCCAACTGAATCAGAAGAGATCATTAACCCAAATCGAACAGCTAGAAAGAATATGTGTTAATCCTGTGGAAAAGCATTTTATGGAAAGCAAAGAAGAAGACAACGAAAACTGTTAAAAACATCATAGCGCACATCTTATTAGATCGAACTGTAAACACCTATAAAACTGTACTAATTATTCTCGCCTGTAAGTGTAAATAAATCATCCGACTATGCAAATAAATTTCCAAACATAATAAGCTTCAAACGTTCCAAAAGAACATAATTTATCCGTAATTAATGTTACAACTTTATACGTTATTAATTCATACAGCTAGCATTTGACAAATACATGCAAATTAAATTCGACAAATACATGCAAACTAAATCATTTTATCCACACTATGGCAGAATGTAATGACCATTTAGCTCATTAATAAAATTTCAATTTAAATAGTTGTGACTCAGAATTGTTCAATAAACAAAACTATATATATTTATAATTCCAAACAGTCTTACTGCTATTTTAACCGTTTATCATCCACATTTTAAAACGTGACTATATTATAATTTATTTACGCACATAATTCAGATTATGAACTGCGTTACGATTATAAGCCGCTTATATTCTGTACCACTATCCACCAATGAGACAACTAGGACATGGGAAAGCCTAGAACGAGCCGCCAGGAGACGTCTAATGAGGGCGGATGATTTCCCTGTACCAGGGATAAGACGTGCACTACGCGTACCGTAAGTTAATAATTCTTAATTATAATTCTAATCCAAATTCTGAACACCTAATAGTCAACAAACACTATACCGTTTTCAACGAGAAATAAACCGAACTAGATTGACCTTAAAACTATACTATTGACTGTATAAATAATCATCCTCTTATCAATAAGTGATCATATCGTATCTTGATCCATTTAATGTGGAATTCCAAAATGTAACTTATAGACTTATTATTGTAATATAAACATTGTAATATTAATATTTTAAGCTAAGTAATTAATCAGTTTATCAGTTTTGGTCTCAAATTAACTTGTATATTAAGATGAAATCTATAGAAAAAAGAAATATATTAAACTATAAATACTGAAAACATGTACTAAAATTATGTCTTAATACTTTATGCACCATAAACTTATAACTTAAAACTAAACTCTTGATATTTAAGGATGCCAGAAAAAGTAATGTCCGCATCATCAGGCCCTTATGCGGTAATTGATTTCTTAATGGAGTGTACAGCCTCAGCAAGTTTATCCTGCGCTGAACTTCATAAGCAAGGTTTAATTCGATCATTAGCCAGCGAACAGGTACCTCCATCAATGGCACAAAATTGGCTTAGAAAACTATCTCGCCATTTTGGTTGTGCACATTGGCAATCAACCTTTCTTCGACAAACAAACTGTCCCCGAACAGATCATATAGTTATATTGTGTAACTGCCGATTGTGTACCGCAACCATCAAAAATTTGTCATTATCGCAGAAATATTGTCAAGCAGAAAATCTCGTCGAGACCATGTTTGGATTACTGTGTTCATTCGTATTTGGTAAATTTATAATTATAAGCTTTATATTTTATTAGCTAAAGAGTTGTAATACGCAGTTAAAAAAGAAAACATTTTTTAAGCGGATAAATCATACCCAAACTAAGCCGACTTAACACTCCCAAATGCCCATTTATTTGAACTTTTTAACTCATTAATAATCCATTTTGCATTTAACCCTAAGCATATTGTATTAAAGATCAATTTCCTCAACAAACATTCGATTAATAACTACTTAAACACCGATTCAGATTCCAAATTTATCCCGCATAAAATGATAATAGTTATTAACCTGGTGAAGCTTTGACTAATAGTCTATTTTGATCACCCAAAAGACGTATTAAATATTTTTAATTTAAATTCTATTATATTTTATAAGCGGATAAACCAACCCCAAACTAAGCCGTATTAACACACCCAAATACTTATTTATTTGAAGTTTGACTAACAGACTATTCACATTAAAATTAACACTAAGTTTATAAATGTAAAGATCAATTTCAACATAGCAGCCGTTTTAATGCGACTACAGTCATTATAGGCTCCTAATATACCCAGCATAAAATGATAGTAAATTGTATCATAGTGGTATTTTAAATAGAAGTTTATTATAAGCACCCAGAACACGAACAAAGTACAATTCCCAATTTTTGAACATTATAAACTGTGTAATTCAACTCATAAATACCTTTTACAAAAAAAGTTTTTTTTAAAATTAACCCATATTTATTCAGATGGCGTACTCAATGAGTTTGACGATCTTGTAATTTTTAACAAAATGGTCCATTTAGAACGTTTTAAGCACATTACTATCTATTTGCGTGAGGAGGGAGAGATACTCAACCAATCTCATTACACCCGCTCAAATCAGCTTTTTACAATTCTAAACCTTTTGTTTACTAGTTTTGATAATTTAAAGAAGTCCTACGAGATTAACTTAACCACTTTTAACCCGTGGGCAAATCGGTTACTCCGAGCAGTTCATGTATTTTTTGGCGTTGAAAATTGGAACCAAAAATTGGTCAATCCTGACACCTTCAAAAGCGACCAAGATGACATCATACTTGGCGCAGCTGTCCTCCAATTTGTTAACCGACAAGTAAAGATCACGGAGTCACTTTATAACAGGTAAACTATTTTCATCAAATTATACTTTGAACCATTAGTACTGTCCCAAATTGACCAAAAGTACATAATTTAGGCCTTTCCCCGGACACCAAAAAAAAGTCATAATTGTTTACACTTCTAATCTAGAACTTTTTTTTATATTAATACAAAATCCCATATTGCCATTTTAGGCTGGAAAAAACGTAGTATTTTACCAGAATGCATTTGTATTCTATCATGGTACTGACCTCTTTTATATATTAATATTAACTAATAATTATATAAGCAAGGCAATCCAAAAGAGTGACAACATTACATAACTAAACACAAAGTCAATCCAGTAACATCAATTACCCTAAAGCACCGTAGAGTTGTTAAATCAGAGTTAGCCAGTAAAGCACGGCTAATAATGTTCTTGATAAACAATGATGGTTAATGTTGTTTATAAATAGTGTTTTTGGTAAAAGCCATTAATATATCCATTTAGACGGCAGGAAGAGGATCACATCGTACAACTTTATCAGTCGATGATATCAGGAACCGAGGCAAAAATTTGCTGCAAAACAAGAACTTGCTGTGCGAATCAACTTCGGTTTGAATCAACTTTAAACCATCTCCGTTTATTAAAACATATGGAGTCATGTTCCTCATTTTTGGAGCGCCCACTTAAGCTAGTTGAGATACCCCATTTATTAAACTTGGATGAGAACTTAATTAACCTCTTCATCTCCATTGGGACTTCTCCAGATAATAGTCATTTTCAAACTATACGTCCAGAGTTTGTCACTCTAGCCAAAGAATTTTCCCTGACGCACATTGATGATTCCAAACTAACTATACCACTAGTTAGACGAGTATCTTTTACAGATGATTTTTAGATAATGAGCAGCCTTTAAAATTATAAACATAATAAATTTAGATAAACTGCTTGAAATCAGCTTGCTTCTTATTTCAAAATATCAATTTTCGTATGTTGGTTAATTGAAAACTCATGCACCCATGGCTAATTTACTTTGGCTAAACTACGACTCGTAGCACTTCTAAGTCTATCAACGAGCTGATTTGACCTAGACTCATACTTCAATTTAATGTTTAGACGTAATATTTTTATTTTTTTTAACTTAGTCTATGATTTTAGCATATTATAGACTAAATTTTGACCTTATGTCAAAATCGGACATAATCAGTGGTTATTTCCGTTACGTCACTTAAATTCACTACTGCCATGAATAATCATATTCCACTTGATCAATTCAGGGATATAATGAAATGACGCAATTTTTTATTTTTAATTAGTTTATAATTTTTAGCATATTTATAAATTAAATTTGACCTTATGTCAAATGGGTAATACAACTATTAACCCCTACGTCACATTATATTCTTTGCTATCAATTTTGTACCCTTAGCCCATAAGCTTAATACAATCCACCAATTTTCTAAACACTGCCAATTTGGTATATACCACTGTAGTTCAACACATAACTCCCAAAATGTTAACTGCCCAGTACTTATGTTCACTTCTACTATATTCCTTCCGCTATACAACACACTTGCTGTACACACAAATAAAACATAATTGAACAAACAATCCGTTATATGTTATAATTCATATCGAAGTAGAATACATTTGATTACGCCATGCACCAGACACCTGAGGATCAATCTCCAGAGGATCGTCATCACACCGCGGCATCGCCATTATTAACAGCTAACACCAGATTTAGTAATTCATTAGTTAAACTGTTTTTTTAGTTAAATATCTCAACAGCAAAAAAATCCGCGCGATAACCCGACCCCCCAAAGCACATTCACCCCAAACCATCCACACAAAACGAATCTAACCTCCATGTACAGGTAATATTAACTTTACAAATTAAATAATTACAGATTAGAAATTGTCCGAGATCACTGAATTACGGTGACTCAACTCAAAATACAGTAAATTGCATGTTTTATACATAGATAATTTATAAATAGTTTTCTGATATAAACTGTTCTTCGAACTTCTAAGCATATGAATATGTCCATTTGATTTATCCTAGTGTTAGTATAGAGCAGATACGTTGTGATTTGATATGGTTAGTTAGTTAGTGATGTTAAAATAATTTACAGAGTGCCAGTATATTAAACATCGAAGCATATAAACAAGATACCACTTGTTATATTTGATTAAGATAAATGAGAGTTATACAGAATTCCTACAATATTGGTTATTGTTCAATACAGTACATTTAATTACGTAAAAATTATAATCCAGTACATTTAATTACGTAAAAAATTACAATATACAACCCCTAGTTTGTGACCATTTACATTGAATAAGTACTGTCAATAGTTTACATGTATTTACAAATCATACGCAACCCACTTTACTCAATCAGTTAATCACAAACCAGGAGCAAGCAACGTTATATATAATATAGCGGTACTAATTTATTAATTTACATATTTATAAATTAAATAATCAAATTATCAGCACATACTGGCTATAGCTTACTAGATATACTTTAGTTTATAGGCAAGGTTGAAATATTGTTTTTATCACAGATATCTAGTTATATTTTAGTCATTAACATGCTCAGTATGTACTGATATCGAAGCGTATTTATAATCAATGTAGTCATCGTCGCTTAGCTTCTGATCGCTTACAACCCATTGCTAAACATATTACTTAATTATAAATAAAGTTTATTTAAAAACCATTTCAAATAGTTATAGTGCAAGTTCAATTCATTATAAGTAAACCTACACTACTTTCTTAAACATAACTTTATTCTTCATAAATTCCATCTACAAGGTCCTTGAAAGCTGGAGAGTAAAAGGGGGATAAATCAGCTAGTATCCTAATCATGTCAACGTCTAAATTCATAATTTGTTCTAAATTTATTGTACTGTTTAGAAGTTTGATGATATTGTCAGCCATAATCTCAAGTTTAGTATCGTTAATAATTATTTTATTCATACAAAATGAGCACGTTTTGTCAGACATGTTAACTCTATGATAACATTGACTAGAAAAATGCAATGCTAACTGTATATCAAATTGGGTAGTTCCAAAAAGCTCCCTTATACTTATAGGTAACTCATTGAACCAAAGAAAATGCGCCGCCGGGAATGTATTATTTTCATTCGTCATCTGTATATTTCCATTTGAATTTGACAACATAATTGGAATTCTCCTGCCCATTCTAAGCTTAGTCATAAAATCTCTACTTCTTCCGTCATATAAACTTAGATCATTATATTCAATCAATTTACAAACAACATTATATAACCCCCTGGGTCTCTTATGCCGCGCAATCCTATTGATGGTACTTAAACTTAATTTTTTATGTATAAAATGTATTGGGCACCATTCTGCCAATCTTAATAGATCTTTTTGTGATAAATGTTTATCGTTAACCACCTTGATGTCTAAAATATTGCGAATTTGTTCATTCAAAATGATCTGAAGTTCAGAATATTTAGATTTAGTCCAAGGTGGTTGAATTCCAAGACCATAGGTATATAGCCCGGCCGAGCATGAGAATGCAATTTTTAAGATTTGACGTTTGGTACCAAGATTTTTTAAGTTCTTAATAGTATATATTTGGGCTTTCATTTTATCTATAATGTGCTTAAACTGTGGGTCAAATTTTAAATTATTATTTAATCTTAACCCCAAAATTTTAATTTCATCATCAATTATCAGCCGACCAATACACGTATTAATTTCATTTGTAAATGATTGTTTCTTCTTTTTATTACCTGCTATGATAACCTTGGTCTTTTTATTGTTTATAAGAAAACCACAGTTTTTCATAAACTCCGATGTTTTGATAAGCATAGAATTAAGTTTAGGTATCAGTCTGTCAGTATCAGTGTCCCACATAGCGATGATACTATCGTCGGCATAGCATTGCGCAATGCTGCCGACGTTAATATTATTATTTTCAGGCTTAGGTATAATATATTTTATAAAACCATTAATAACTAAGTTAAAAAACAGAGGTGAAGTAGGTTCTCCCTGCATCACCCCTACCAACGGAATATCAAAACTATCAGACGTTCTACCCCTACTGACTATTTGACCACATCTCTGACGTAGCATAGAGTCAAAAAACAAAATTGTGTGTTTTTTACAGATCTTTTTTAGAATTCTTTTTATTAGTTCATGATTAACGCAATTGAATGCGCTACTAAGATCTATTGCTACTAGAATTATTACAGAATTTTTGTTTATATTATTCAAGGTGTGTAGCAATGTGGCAACAGCCATGTCACATCCTAAATATTTTCTAAACCCAAATTGTGCATCATCAAAAATTCCTAAACGCTCACAGAATTTTTGTAAGCTCGTAGCTACTATTTTCATCATGAGCTGTTGTTCTGGTCGTCCAATAGACAGAAAACGTCGGTTTTTTATATCGTTAATATTGCCAGGTTTAAGAATTGCGACAAATTTAGTTTTTAAGAATCTGTCGGCAAAAACACCCTTGTAAAGATAATGGCTTATTGCGTCAAATAATAAATCCTTAAATTCAATCGGCAGAGAGTTGAAAATTTCGCCGTTTGTGCTGCAGTTAATTCCACGAGTTTTTGGTCGAAGTGATCTAAGACATTGCTCAAAGCTCTTGCAGTCTTTGTCATATTCTAGTCTGCTAGACAGATGATTTTCAAAACAAAATTTATCAGATTCATGAAGTTCTGGTATTCCACTAGTAACGTCAAAAGTTGGTGTATAATCCATAGTATGCTCAATTATTTCAAACGTCAAATTTACTAGTCGTTGAGCCAGCTCGTTTACATTATATTTTTCAGCCAATCCAGCGTTCAGTCTATCCTTAGGGTTTAGTTTTTTATTTAGTTTAAATAGGTCTATATCATTAAAAAATTCAACCGTTAATTTTTTAGTGTGAAAAATGCGTTTATCTCTGTAATATCGATTTTTTGAAAGTTTCATTATAGAGTTTATAGTGTTGTTTATTACTTGTCTATGAGAAATATCTGATGTATCCAATAGAGTTCTATTTAAACTATATAATATATTTTTAAGCTGTCTAGATTCATTGCTAATAAATTTTGGATTAGAATATATAGGAATAGTGGTGGAAGTAATTGGTTGCATTATGTCTGTGAGATTCCTGATAAATTCAAATAAATAGTCGGCACTATAAACTTGTTTATAGATAATTAAATGACCATTAATTATATCAGCACCAGAATTAAGCTCATCAGAAAGTCCAATGTTATCATATGTTAAGAACCTATGCAGTTCAGATTTTAAGTGCTTCATAAGTGATAAGGCCAAATGTCTAAAAATTTGTTTATTGAGTTTAGGCCTTTTTTCGAATTCAATTATGCCCATAGTTTCAGTGTTCATTTTATTTATAGTGATTACAACGATATCATGACCATCGTTATCTATTTCGATTTTTCCACTAAATTGCTTACAGGTACATTCTATGTTTTTTGTAAGAACTACATCGATTTTTGATCCAGAAATTTTGTTGCCTCTAGCGATTTTATAGAATGTTGGTTTATAAACAATATTAGTGTAATCTTGTCGGATAGTTTTCCTAAAATCCGGGACAAAAGATTTTTCGTAAGCATTTCTAGATTTATCAAGGTTCCCATTAAGGTCCCCAGCTAATATAGACGAAACCTTTTTTTGAACTTTGATTACTTTGTCGAGGGTAATTTTGAATTTGGCCTCACCACCTAAACCCTGCCATTTGGCAGATTTATTTATTGGACGATAGAAAACAGCCAGGTTTAGTGATTTTTTCTGGATTTTAATGACTATCATAGTAAATGGTGCATCAATGTTTATTTTAGTAATATATGATTTCAGTGCAACCTTAAATATAATCATGCTCAGAATCATCAGTTTGTCATTAACTTTAATGAACTCATGTGTAATAAAAGCAAAGCCCAATGGTATTACTAAGTTATTTCTGAGCTCGTAATCATAAGTTTCCAATTCAGAAATCATAAATATGTCAGTGTCAGAAAAAGAGTCCACTAAACGTTGAATTTTAGATTGAATTGGCCGGTTAATATTTACGTAAGCTATTTTCAAATTAGTAGTGATATTTTTATCTTTTCGGATTCGATTTTTCGCTGGTGGAATAGGAATATTTGTACCGTCAATAATTATATAAGCTTCATTTAGACAGGGCAGCATTTCAGATTGAAAAATTGCCCTATTACTGATTTTAAATTCTAAACTAGGAATACATGGTAAGGGAACAGCCCATTCTTCAATAATTTGTCCACAGTCAGTGATTGATTTTGTAAAATCATAATTTTCAAAGAATTTAATATTTTTTAGTTTAGTTTTTCCTATATAGATACTGTCAGGTTTAAATTCGATAGTAATACTACTGGTTTTATCCTTATCATATCCCTTTGGAGACATCATTTGTGCTGCTACATCGTGATCAAAAATATGATCAATATCATTTACATTTGGTATATCGTGTAAAAAAATGTGGTCGTGTTCATAATTTCCCCATGAATTTTGTTCACTATGCGGAGTGCCATCGCAACTATTAATAATATTACCGTAAATGTTTGATCTGGGAAGTTCACGTGTATTTTTTCGTAGCACCATATTGGATCTACTTGGAGCGTCGATTTTTTGAGCTCGAGCTACTGTTTCTTTCGTTATACTCGTTGGCTGAGGTATTTCTTGATCGTGATGCAGCTTCAGTGTCTTTTGTAATAAGTTGTTTGATTTTAGCATCTTTGAGCTTATTGTGTTATTAGCATTTAGAAAAGACTTATTTTTAAGGACCAAATTTCTATTTAACTGTTTGGATATACTACTGTCTGCGAATTGTGAAGTATGACAAGCCAAATTAGTTATATCAGGGTCAATTGTAGCATATGGATCATCCATACCTCTTATCAATTTATTTTTAATCTGTTTAATATTGTAAATATTTGAGTTCATGCTTAGTTTGATTATCAATTTATACATAATATCTTCAACCAGCCAAAATAAGTCCCGACTAATATGTGGGCAGGCATTTTTTAAGGTTTTATCAGTTTTAACTAGTTCTAAGACGAATATTGCGTTTTTATAGCTATTTAATAAGATTTTAAGCTTATCTATGATGAACATGGATTCATCAATGTGGGCAACACCGTCCTGCTTCGGCGAGGCATCAATTATACAACGGAATGTGTAGACCAATGTAAGCGGATGAGTATAAAACCAAGAAAACCACTTATTCCTACCGGTCTGTTATTTTCCTTGCTCGACGTTTTGTGTGCATGTCAGCATCCAGGCACCTCGAGAGTGTCAAAGTACGTATAC
>SCLF01303517.1:0-16505 GCA_004367975.1 Mesochordaeus erythrocephalus
AGGTTTGAACGAGAACACCAAGGGTCTGCTTTGACAATCTTTCCCCAAAAAGACAGACTTCAAAAAAGTCGACCAGAGAAAAGTAAGGCGCGCGCTGAAACGCTTAAATACTCGACCAAGAAAATATCTGGACTTTACAACACCGGCTGATTTAATGACCAAACACAGGGCTGCTCTGGCAGCTTAAACAATGTTCCACTTCGGATTTAAATACGGTGGTATAAAAAGGCCAGTATTTCTAATGAAATACTGGCCTTTTTTTATTTAGAATCCTACATTTACATGTCGGCTAATGTCTACTAAGCTAAATCAAAACGATCTAACTCCATCACTTTGACCCATGCAGCGACAAAATCATTTACAAACTGTGGTTGTGAATCTTCACAGCCATAGACCTCAGCCAAAGCACGAAGCTGAGAATTAGACCCAAAGATTAAATCAATGCGCGACCCAATCCATTTCAGCTTCCCCGTTACTCTGTCACGACCTTCAAACACATCATTATCTTGTGACACCGCTTTCCATGTTGTCCCCATCTCAAGCAAGTTAACAAAGAAGTCATTCGTTAATATTTCAGGTCTATGGGTAAACACGCCGTGTTGAGACTGACCAACATTAGCATTCAATACCCGCATTCCGCCAACTAACACTGTCATCTCAGGCGCAGACAATGTCAATAACTGAGCCTTATCAACCAACATTTCTTCAGCAGACACCCGGTATTTAGTCTTCATATAGTTACGGAAACCATCAGCGTCGGGTTCAAGCACTCCAATTGACTCAACATCCGTCTGATCTTGCGTCGCATCAGTCCGTCCTGGCATGAATGGCACAACAACATCACATCCTGCCTTGCTTGCAGCTAACTCAATACCAACGCTACCAGCCAATACAATCACGTCAGCCAATGACACTGCCTTACCCTTTGTAGCGGCACGGTTGTAGGCTTGTTGAATTGCTTCAAGTACATTTAGCACTGTCGCTAATTGATCTGGATTATTAGCCTCCCAATCTTTTTGAGGTGCAAGACGAACACGTGCCCCATTGGCACCACCACGCATGTCTGAGCCACGGAATGTCGATGCCGATGCCCAAGCCGTTGAAACGAGCTGTGATACCGTTAAACCTGATGCTGCAATACTCGCCTTAATCTCAACAATATCTTGCTCGTCAACCAAAGTGTGTGTCACTGCTGGAACAGGGTCTTGCCAAATCATTTCTTCAGCTGGCACTTCTTGCCCTAAATAACGTGAACGTGGTCCCATATCACGGTGTATTAATTTAAACCAAGCACGTGCAAAAGCGTCAGCAAAAACATCTGGATTCTCATGAAAACAGTGAGAAATCGCCTCATAAATTGGATCAACTCGAAGTGCCATATCTGCCGTTGTCATAATAGGTGCATGGCGTCTCAATGGATCATGTGCATCAGGCACAGCATCGGAAGCTGCACCGTCTTTCGGTATCCATTGGTGCGCGCCTGCAGGGCTTTTTGTTAATTCCCATTCATAGCCCAAAAGTAAATCAAAGTAGCCGTTATCCCATTGAATCGGATTGGTCGTCCAAGCCCCTTCAATACCACTACTAATCGTATCGACACCGACACCGGATCCAAAGCTACTTTTCCAGCCTAAGCCTTGCTCTTCGATAGGTGCACCTTCAGGCTCTGGCCCAACATGTTCAGCATCGGCTGCACCATGACATTTACCAAATGTATGGCCACCTGCCACTAAAGCAACCGTCTCTTCATCATTCATTGCCATTCGAGAAAATGTTTCGCGGATATCAACAGCCGATGCTAAGGGATCAGGATTGCCGTTTGGGCCTTCAGGATTAACATAAATCAAGCCCATTTGAACCGCTGCAAGCGGGTTATCGAGATCACGTTCACCTGAATAACGTTGTTCATCTAGCCATTCACGTTCAGCACCCCAATAAATATCTTGCTCTGGCTCCCAGATATCTTCACGTCCGCCAGCAAATCCAAACGTTTTTAGACCCATTGATTCAATGGCACAGTTACCCGTTAAGACCAATAAGTCCGCCCACGAAATGCTATTGCCATATTTTTGTTTAATCGGCCATAACAACATCCGTGCTTTATCAAGGTTCACATTATCCGGCCAACTATTAAGCGGTGCAAAACGTTGATTACCCGTCCCGGCACCACCACGACCATCACTGGTACGATATGTCCCCGCCACATGCCATGCCATCCGCACAAATAGCGGCCCATAATGACCATAATCAGCCGGCCACCAATCTTGTGAATCTGTCATTAATGTTTTGATATCTTGTTTTAAGGCGTCTAAATCTAAAGCTTTAAATGCATTTGCATAATTAAAATCGGCACCTAAAGGGTTCGACTGTGCAGAATGTTGATGAAGAATATTAAGTTTTAATTGATTAGGCCACCACTCACTATTTGATGTACCGCCACCTTGTTGTCCATGTCCCATCACTGGGCATTCGCTGATATCACTCATTGTTCTATCTCCTTATGAAGTTATTAAAGTACAGCTACAGTATTGTCCTACACTAATAGTTAGTAAAACTGGTTGTTTATATTAAAGCGATTGAAAATAACGATTATTAAAAAATCTTCTTTACGAAAAAACCTTACTTAACCTTTGGCAAAGACACCTGCATCGAATCCGATAAATGAGTAACAAGCTGTGTTCTTACGCGATGCCAATAGGCTGACAGCAACAATAATATTGCGCCCATCAGTACCCCTGTAAACGCAAAACTTGATCCCACCATACCATAGCGATCGATAAGGCCAGATAAAGCATAAATAACATTTATCAAGGAGGACACCATCAACACTCGCCTATCGATACAAATAGAAACGAAAGTCAGTAATAAATACAACAAAATCACCAATGCCATAGATCTTGTTCACTATTCAGTATATCCAAGCCCGTAAACACCGGATGAATAATCAACGGTGTAGACAGAAGATGTAACCAAAATGCAACACCAGCGTGTCGTCGTACTCGATAAAGCATCAATCCATCCCTAGTTTAATGCCACTCCGTTCGGCGACGACCATGATCACCAGATCTCCTCGTCACCTCACTAGGCATCGGCTCTCAAGCGACTGACGGAGTGAGGATGTCATGACTCCACTATTCTTCGCTACGCGACGAAAGAGGCTGTCATGACCTACGCCTTCTGGCGGCTCGCACGACTTACTCGCTATCACATCGCTCCTTGTAGTGCCACGTCGGAGCGGTAGTTAACGCGTGTTGTATCTGCCGAGCCCCACTGCATTGCAAATACTAACAGGCTAAAGACAAACAACACCGGAGATAGCCAATTATCCATCTCTGGAAAAACTGTCCCTAATGCTATCTCCAAATAGATAGTTAGCGACTAGAACTACAATCTAATCGGTTCCAAAAACACCCCTATTACTTAATCATTATTAAAAATAATGCCCCACCTCTAATAGGCCTTATTTTTTAATTTGAAGATGTTGTCCTCTCTAGAATTTTTGCTTTAAATCCATTCTTTCACCACTTCTTTCCATATCTAACTGGCCTAGAAAACTCATGCCCCATAATGCCCGAGATCGCTCTGGCACATCTAATACCATTGCAGATACATTGTGAAGCTTTATCTGTCCAATTTGGACCTGATCAAGTTTAATTCGATAGGCTTTTTCAGTTCTAGAAGCAGTTCTAACCCCAATCACTTTGCCCTTCAAATAATCAAATGCCTAAACGTTTTTCTGTCACGGCATTAAGTGCAATCGCCAATGCGCCGGTATCGACTAAAAAATCCACACTATGGCCATTAATACTGCCTGGCGTTAAATACACTCCATGGGTAGGCCATAAACTGACAACGGATTGCTTGGGTGCTGACACGTAGTAGCTCCCAATCTGTGAGCCTAGAAAGTGCTCTTCTTGGAGACCATGCCTTTCTAACACCACAACTTTACTGGTCGCTGAAATGAGTATCACCCCCTTCTGCGCTCGTTTTACCCGCCCTTAAAATATGTTGTTTACTATCAACATCTAAGACAGCCATGCCATTAAAAATGGCCTAATACAATAATTTTAGAAACATCCACTCATGCGATAGAGACATTTAGCAGTATAATAAGCACTGAAAATAATGCTTTTGGCATCCACTTCCTCCTAAAATTAGTATTTCATTAACCCCAACAACACTATAACGATAATGAATATATCATCACCTTCTACCGTAACCGGTGTCATTTTAGCCGGTGGTCAAGGTCGCCGTATGGGCGGCCAAGATAAGGGACTAGTCCTTTATCGCAAACGACCATTAATTGCTCATATTATTACGCTTCTTAAGCCACAGGTTGATGCGCTTATTATTAATGCAAATCGTAATATAGAACAATATCATCAATATAAATACCCTATCGTTGAAGATATTTTGACTAGTTTTTGTGGCCCTTTAGCAGGCATGCTGAGTGCGATGCAAGCTTGCCAGACCGATTTCATCCTAGCTTGTCCTTGTGATTCGCCACAGCTTTCTTCTCAACTTCGTCAGCGTATGATGGAAACATTGTTAGCTAATCAAGCCGATATTGCTGTGGCACACGATGGTGATCGGTTACAACCCGTCTTTTGTTTAATCCCTTGTCGCTTAGCGGAACACTTAGAAAATTATCTCGCACAAGGCGATCGTAAGATTGATTTATGGTTTGCTCAGCATAATACCGTTGCCGCTGATTTCTCTGATCAAGCTGACAGTTTTATCAACTTTAATAAGCCGGAAGATATCACCGATCATCACGCCGAGATCCGCTCAGATATACCGATTTTAGGCTTCTCCGCTTATAGCGGTACTGGTAAAACGACATTATTGCGTCAATTGATCCCAGCCTTAAATAACAAAGGCATTGAAGTCGCGGTGATCAAACATGCCCATCATCTTTTTGATATTGATACACCGGGCAAGGATAGTTATGAAATTCGTGAGGCCGGATCTCAACAAACATTGGTCGCTTCTAGTCGCTTGCTGGCTTTAATGCAAACCAGTGCTAATACAGAACAAAGTCCACAGTTGGCTGATTTAATTCCACGGATAGATTCATCGACTATCGATATCATCCTAGTCGAAGGCTTTAAGCATGAATTTTTTGCCAAGATTGAATTACACCGCCCCAGTGCCGGTAAACCCTTTATTTATGAACATGATGACAATATTATCGCCATTGCAAGTGAGCAGACGCTGTCATTAAATCGACAACTTGATCAGCTTGACCTTAACGACATTGATGCTATTGCAAATTATGTCGCTGATTTTATTACCCATTGGACACACTAGACTATGGCTAAATTCACACCGGAACCCAATTGTGCCGATCCAGAAGATAAAAATCGCCTAAGCATCGGTGCTGCTAGAGATCGCATCGCATCATTAGTGTCACCATTAAATGCATGGCAGAGTTGCCCTATTCGTGATGCGCTAAATCGTGTTTTACATCAAGATATTATTTCTCCACTTCATGTCCCAGCCCATGACAACTCTGCTATGGATGGGTACGCGATCAACAGTCTTGACCTAGCTAATGGACTCGCTGAATTAAAGCAGGTGGGCATTGCCTATGCTGGCCAACCCTATAGTGGTGATATTAAAGCGGGCGAATGTATTCGCATTATGACGGGTGCTGTTGTACCGCCTGAATGCGATACGGTTGCGATGCAAGAGTTAGTCGAAGTGCAAGGCGATACCATTACCCTCCATAGTTCACATCCAAAAGGCGAGCATGTACGTTATGCTGGCGAAGACTTAAAAACCGGTGATGTTGCTTTGTCTGCTGGCCGTCGGTTGGTCCCTTCAGATTTAGGACTCATCGCCTCATTAGGTGTGGCAGAAGTGGCTGTTAAACGTCGACTTCGCGTTGCTTTTTTCTCTACTGGTGATGAATTAAAGTCTATTGGTCAGCCTCTTGAAGCTGGGCAAATCTATGACAGTAACCGCTATACTTTATACGGTATGTTAAAACGCTTAGATATCGACATTCTTGATATGGGTGTTGTCCCAGATAATAAGGATGTACTCCGGCAAGCTTTAATGGATGCTTCAACCCAGGCCGATGTTGTGGTTACTTCCGGCGGTGTTTCTGTCGGTGATGCCGACTATGTCAAAGAACTGTTAGCTGAGTTAGGTCAAGTTGATTTCTGGAAAATTGCTATGCGTCCGGGTCGCCCCCTTGCCTTTGGACAAATTAACCAAGCGTTATTCTTTGGTTTACCTGGCAACCCTGTCTCCGTCATGGTGACTTTTTATCAATTCGTTACACCAGCACTACGTCAGTTAATGGGCGAGGCGAATTCTGAGGCGCTCACTCTGCAGGTGACTTGTACTGATCCCATCCGTAAGCGGCCGGGTCGATTTGAATATCAACGCGGTACTTTATCGACTAATGCAGACGGTATAACGCAGGTCGCTACAACGGGAGGCCAAGGCTCTGGTATTTTGCGTTCAATGAGTACAGCTAACTGCTTTATCTTACTAGACGAACAATGTGATGGGGTGCCTGCTAACAGCCTTGTTACTGTACAACCTTTTGCAGGCTTAATTTAATGTCTGATTCACGTGTAAAACAAAAGATAGAGTTTAACAAGCTCAAGAAGCGGCTTCGACGTCATGTCGGTCAAGCTATCGCCGATTACGATATGATCCAAGATGGCGATAAAATCATGGTCTGTTTATCAGGCGGTAAAGATAGTTATACCCTGCTTGATATTTTGATGAATTTACAAAAACATGCCCCTATTGATTTCGACCTTATCGCTGTCAATTTAGATCAAAAACAACCTGAGTTTCCCGAACATATTTTGCCTGAATATCTAACAGAGTTGGATGTTCCTTTTCATATTATCGAGAAAGACACTTATAGCATTGTTATGGAGGTTGTACCTGAAGATAAAACAACCTGTGGTATCTGTTCTCGTCTCCGCCGCGGCTCTCTCTATGGCTGGGCTAGGAAAAATGCTATTACTAAAATTGCTTTAGGCCACCATCGTGATGATATTATTGAAACCGCTTTTTTAAACCTCTTCTATGGTGGCAAACTCAAAGCTATGCCCCCTAAGTTATTGAGTGATGATAAAACTAATATTCTGATCCGCCCTCTTAGCTACTGTAAAGAATCTGACATCGCCCGCTACGCTGATTTCCAACAGTTTCCTATTATTCCCTGCAACCTGTGTGGCTCCCAAGATAATATGCAGAGACAAGTTATCAAAAACATGCTGCAATCATGGGATAAACAATACCCAGGTCGTTCTGATATTATTTTCAAAAGTTTACAAAATATTGCACCATCTCAACTTGCTGACACCAACTTATTCGATTTTGTCGGCCTCGAAAAAAATCGACTGCCTCCTACACCTGAACACGATGCTGCTGATGTCGGTTTTATCGAAGCTTCTTTTTCACAATAATCCAGCGTGTCGTCGTACGCGATAAAGCATTAATCCGTCCCTGGTTTAATGCCACTCCGTTCGACGACGACCATGATCACCAGACCTCCTCGTCACCTCGCTACGCATCGGCTCTCAAGCCACTGACGGAGTGAGGATGTCATGACGCCACTATTCTTCGCTACGCGACGAAAGAGGCTGTCATGACCTACGCCTTCTGGCCGCTCGCACGACTTACGCGCTATCGCATCGTGCCTTGTAGTGCCTCGCACGAGAGAAAAAATTAAAAACTGAAAAAGTCCCTTTAATTATATTTTCAAAAACCACTTAATTTACCTTGATATGAAACATTGATAAATATGAGGCTAAAACAACATGGCTGATGGCATCAAAAAGAACAAGAAATCACGCGCTAAAAGATCATAAAAGCACCTTCGGCTAAGAAAAATACACCCTTACGACTTGAACAAGTGGTTTTAAAACGGTTAAAAATTCGGGTTATCGAGAATGATACCAGTGTGCAATAGCTGCTAGAAATATTGGTCACTGATGACTTAGACAAATCTAAATGATGTCTGCACCCTGCTCAAAACGTTAACAACTTAGCGCGCCAAGTTATTCATTTAGGACAAGTTTATATTTTGTAAAAAAGTACTTTAAAAAAAGTGAAATAATCCTTCTCTTTACTATAGATATTCTATGAGTGATTAAAAAGTTATTCACCTTTCCGACACACAGCTCTTGCAGTATATCAATAAAACTCCCCAAGTCATTGATAGTGCTAGACATGTGTGTAAGATACTGATTTATAACAATTATTTAATCTGTTCACTTTTCAACCAATCCAATGTCTTACATTACAAAATAATGACTTAGCTTGTCTTCTTTAACGTTATGCACAGAGTTATCCACAAAAAATGTGTGTAAGTTTGTAAGTCATTGATCGGCCAAAACTTACAGTTTAGGCGTAAAATCTTCGGCAAATTCGAGTGCATTGCCATCTGGATCACGGCAAAAAAAAGCGGCTCTCCCTGATTTACTTTTAGTAACGTTAATATTGGCATCAATTAACCTTTGTTCTAACTTTGCAATATCTTCTACCACCAATGCCACATGCTTATCTCTGCCACCATGCTCAGGTCGACCCTCATCTGAATCAGGGTTAGGCAGTTGCATTAAATGAAGTTGTTGGCCACTGTCACTGATGTCAATCCACGCCCCATCAAAAGCCAGATTTGGTCTGTTTTCATTTAAATGCATTTGTAAAACACCACAATAAAACACTAAAGATTGCTTTACATCAGCCACTAAAAAGCTTGCGTGTGCGATTGATTTAATCATCGTCTTTATTCCTCTCAACTATTATCTAATCAAATTTAATTTTCTTCGGGGACTGCAATCATGGCGACGCCATAAGCCGCTAATAGTATCATCCCACCACCAATCCACTCTTGTGTTGTCATAGCCTCATCGGTCAATAACCAGGCCGCTATGGCTGCCACAACCAACTCAAATAACATGATGACTGACGAACGATAGACCGGCATTCTTGCCAAGCCATATAGCACTGCTACTGTCATAGCAACAATACCCAACCACCCTAGTAATCCTGCACTTAGCCAAATACTTGTCGACACGCTGGGCACTGGTGATTGTTCTATTATAATAATTGCAGTCGCTATAAACACCACACCCCACCATGTTACCGCCGTTTTAACGGCCATCGAGTGCCCTGATAACTTTCTTGCCAACACATTATTAATTGAAAAAGCGATACCGGCGAATAATGCAAGCCAATCTGATGCTCCCCGTGGCCATGGTTTGCCAAGATCATGATTCCACAACATAACAATAGACCCTAACATAGCAACACAAAAGAATAGGATCGCACGGCTAGATAACTGTTCCTTCAACCACCAACGACCCAAGAGTACAGTCCATAGTGGTGATAAATAAAATAGCAACATCACCCGCATGATTTCACCTTCAATTAGGGCGACGACAAACGCGACATTGGTCACACCAGCAGCCATTGCCAAACCCAATAAGGCGCCTTTATTATCAATGCTTTGATTATTTCGCTTACGCTTAAACAAAATAGGAACCGTCAAGGATGCGGCGGCGAGATACATTATCAGAGAGCTCCAGATACCCGACAGTCCAGCGTCATTCAGTAACCGCAGTGGATACCAGATTAGTCCCCACAAACTGGCAGAAAAAAGTAAGCAGGCTATGGCGAGGTTATTGTCAGCGTTCATTCTGGTCATCATGGGCTAACCTTATACCACGAGTGATTGATAACCCGTTATAATAGCCTGCTTTATTTTGTATTAATGACGATTTATGAATCCTGATTTAAGCCAGTTACATCCCTACCCGTTCGAAAAACTAACCGCTTTAAAATCAGGGTTAACACCGCCTGCTGAATTAGCACATATCGCCTTATCTATTGGTGAACCTAAGCATCCTACACCCGGCTTTATTACCAATGCGGTCATCGAGAACTTGAATGGCTTATCTCATTACCCAACCACCGCTGGCGCGATTGAATTAAGGCAAACTATTGCGCATTGGTTAAATCAGCGTTTTCAGTTGAATGGCCATATTGATGCTGCTTCGCAAGTACTTCCCGTTAACGGCACCCGCGAAGCGTTATTTGCCTTCGCTCAGGCAGTGATCGATCGCACATCCGATGCCTTAGTGGTGATGCCAAACCCTTTCTATCAAATCTATGAAGGGGCAGCGATTTTAGCAGGCGCCACACCCCACTTCCTTAATTGCACAGCAGCATCTGATTTTATGCCTGAACTTGATGCTGTCAGCCCGTCTATTTGGCAACAATGTCAGCTTGTTTACTTGTGTAGCCCTAGTAACCCAACGGGTGCCGTGATTGGTTCCGAGGCGTTAGATAGACTGATAGCCTTAGCACATGAGCATGACTTTATTATTGCTGCTGACGAATGCTATTCAGAAATTTATTTTGACGAATCCACTCCTCCTGTCGGCCTCCTGCAGGCTGCAATGACAGCAGGTTACCCCAATTATAGCCGTTGTGTGGTGTTCCATAGCTTGTCAAAACGATCGAATGCGCCGGGTTTACGTTCTGGTTTTGTAGCAGGCGATGCCGCTATTCTAAAAGACTTTTTACGCTATCGTACCTACCATGGTTGTGCCATGCCTCTTGCCACACAATCTGCTTCTATTAGCGCTTGGCAGGATGAAGATCATGTCGCTTATAATCGACAATATTACCGTGAAAAATTTGCGGCTGTTCTAGAAATATTATCGCCAGTGATGAATGTAAACCAACCTGCTGCAAGCTTCTACCTCTGGGCAGAGACACCAATTTCTGATACCACTTTTGCACAACTCTTATTTCATGAACAAAATGTAACAGTCTTGCCCGGTAGCTATCTAGCCCGTGATACGGAAACAGGAAACCCCGGCGCTAATCGTATTCGTCTTGCGCTTGTTGCCTCAATAGAAGAATGTGTTGAAGCAGCCAAACGCATCCGCCATCTTATCGAAAACCTATAATTTAAAAATCCAATTGGAGAAAACCAAAAATGAGTGATATTCAACAAATTATCGAAGACGCATTTGAACGTCGTGCTGATATTACCCCTGCTAATGCCGATAGCACTGTCCGTAATGCTGTTAACGACGTTCTTGAAATGCTGGATACCGGCTCTGCTCGTGTTGCCGAAAAAAAGAATGGTGATTGGGTAGTTAACGAATGGCTAAAGAAAGCGGTTTTATTATCATTTCGTTTGAATGACAACAAAATCATGCCGGGGGGTGAGACCAACTACTACGATAAAGTTGATCCTAAGTTTGCCAGTTTCACTGACGCTGATTTTGATACAGCCGGTATTCGTGTTGTGCCACCAGCAGCCGTACGTCGTGGTTCTTATATCGCACCAAGCACCGTGTTAATGCCGTCTTTCGTGAATATTGGCGCTTATGTCGATTCAGGTACGATGGTCGATACATGGGCGACTGTGGGTTCATGTGCTCAAATCGGTAAAAACGTACATTTGTCCGGTGGTGTCGGTATCGGTGGTGTGTTAGAACCCCTACAAGCCAGTCCGACGATTATCGAAGATAATTGCTTTATCGGTGCGCGTTCTGAAGTTGTTGAAGGCGTTATTGTAGAAGAAGGCGCTGTTATTTCAATGGGGGTTTATATAGGCCAAAGCACAAAAATATTCAACCGCATGACAGGTGAAATCAGCTACGGGCGTATTCCTACAGGTTCGGTTGTTGTTTCCGGTAACTTACCTTCTAAAGATGGCACTTACAGTTTATATTGTGCTGTTATCGTGAAACAAGTTGATGCGAAAACACGTAGTAAAGTCGGTATCAATGAATTACTGCGTGATATCTAAATATTAATGGTATTTAATCCGATGGCGGCGTTGAATCACTTTTCTGCGATCCTCATGTATTTCAAACCACTCCGGTTCTCGAAAAGCACGTCGCTTTTCCCTCGAGTAAAAATCCTCATGAATAGTTCTTTGTTGTTTAATTGAGTCTAGGGTTTATTATGGTTTTATATGGCATTAAAAACTGCGATACGGTTAAAAAAGCACGTCGTTGGCTTGACGCTAACGACGTGACTTTTACTTTTCATGATTTTCGTGCTGATGGCCTCGAACAATCGACCATTCAAGATTGGTTACAAAAAGTCTCATGGGAAATATTGCTTAATAAACGCGGCACCACTTGGCGTAAACTAGAAGACCCGCGTAAAGAACAACTTGATGAAGCCATTGCTATTGAACTCATGTTGGCGAACCCAACCTTGATTAAACGGCCGGTGATGACACTCAATAACGATTGTATAGTCGGTTTTAAAGAAGCTGACTACGCTGCTTATTTTGGAAAATAATATGTCTGCCACACTCGACCTCACGCAAGACCTAATCAGCCGAGATAGCATCACACCTGATGATAAAGGATGTCAGCAATTATTAGCCGATAGACTCTCAGCGGTTGGATTCGAGATCGAACATTTACGTTTTGGCCAAGACAATGATTGGACCGATAATATATGGGCACGGCGTGGTACGGCTGGCCCTGTCTTTGCTTTTGCTGGCCATACTGATGTCGTACCGACGGGCCCAATAACAGATTGGCAGTCTCCTCCTTTTGAACCTGAGATCCGTAACGGCTTGTTATATGGTCGTGGCTCGGCAGATATGAAAGGAAGTATCGCAGCGATGGTGACAGCTTGCGAACGCTTTGTTGTCCAACATCCTGATCATACTGGCAGCCTTGCTTTCTTAATCACCAGTGATGAAGAAGGTCCAGCAACTGGTGGTACTGTTAAGGTTATTGAAACACTCGAAGCCCGAGGAGAAAAAATTGATTGGTGCTTAGTTGGAGAGCCGAGTAGTACAGCTAAAGTTGGTGATATTGTTAAAAATGGCCGTCGTGGTTCTCTAAATGGTCATCTGACTATTAAAGGTAAGCAAGGTCATATTGCTTACCCGCGTTTAGCTGAAAACCCGATACACCTGATGGCGCCCGTATTGAATGTATTGTGTCAGTTAGAATGGGATCAAGGTAATGATGATTTCCCACCGACCAGTTTCCAAGTCTCTAACTTGAATTCAGGCACGGGCGTTACCAATGTCATTCCAGGTGTTGCTGAGCTTGTATTTAATTTCCGTTATTCAACAGAATCCACCCACGAACAACTTCAACAACAAGTTGAAACAGTCTTGAATCAACACGAGTTAAACTATGATTTATCATGGTCATTATCGGGTAAACCTTTTAGAACAGCCAGTGGCGCGCTTGTCGACTCCGTTAAAGCCGCAATTCAAACCGTGACTGGGTATGACACTGAACTTTCTACTTCTGGTGGTACATCTGACGGCCGCTTTATTGCACCAACAGGCGCACAAGTGGTTGAACTCGGGCCACGCAATGCTACAATTCATCAGGTAGATGAATGTGTTTCTGTTAAAGATCTTGACACCTTGTCTGAGATCTATGAAACCCTACTGAAAAATCTTCTAGCCTAAAGACAGAAACTATGTTTAGCCAGTCTAAACAACATCAGCTACTTTATTTCATTACAGCGCTATTGCTGTTAATGCCATCGTTTGCTATTTGGCATGACGCTGAGCATGCTTTTTATTCTGAAAATAAGCAGTGTGAACGTTGCGAAGCATTTGCTAATAGCCCTGCGCTAGGTATTATCCCCCACCTTTCCGTTACTACCGCTGCATACAATGCTGTTGTTAACGCTGTTCAACCTATCACGCTACGTCCTCACAAACAGCGTGATGCCTATGCCATCCGTGCCCCTCCTCACTTATTCTCCTAACCCTTTTATAAATCAAGTCCTAGATTTGTCTTAGTTTTTTACCGACTTAATCTGCTTTTTCTTATTCTTCCATCCTGGATTATTTTACTTATCTAGGGCAGTCCCTTATATTTATTCATAGGTAACGCATAAACATGAGAGCACTCCTCTGGTTATCAATGTATTCTGCGCTAGTTATATCATTAACACGTCACGCATATCAGTTAATGCCGGTGTCGGAGAAGAACAATGGAAATCCCATTTTATAAAAAAAGAACGGCGCTATTAGTCAGTGTTACTTTAGCGACGGTAGTCCCTTATCAATCAGTCTATGCGGCTGATGCTGCACGAATCGAAATTGAAAAATTAGTGGTTACTGCAGATCCTTTTGGTGATCGAGCCGAAGATGAGTTAATCAGTGCTGTCACTGTTCTTACGGGGGATGATCTTGACCGCCGTCAATCGACAACGTTAGGTGAAACCTTAAATAGCTTGCCTGGTGTCAGCAATTCAGATTTCGGACCTGGCGTGGGACGCCCTGTCGTACGTGGCTTGAGCGGATCTCGTGTCCAGATACTCAATAATGGTCTAGGCGTCACCGATATCTCCGGTGAAGGAGCCGATCATAATGTCGCAATAGACACCAGCAATGCACGTCAAATTGAAGTATTACGTGGTCCTGCAACACTGTTATATGGTGGTAATGCTTCCGGTGGTGTTATCAATGTCATCAGTGAACACTTTAACCCTAGTTTCAGCGACACAACGAATCTTAACGGTCGATTTAGTTATGGCGGCAATGGCAATCAGCGTTTAGGGAATATCGGTATTGCTATCCCTTTATCAGAACACTTTGTGATTCGAAGTGATTATGCTGGGCAACGGAGTGATGATTTTGATATCGACGGTTTCCAACGGGTTGATCAAACAGTTGGGGATAAAGGTACATTGCAGAACAGTGGCGTTGATAGTGACACTTTTTCTTTAACAGGTCTTTATACCCGTGACTGGGGCTTTGCTTCTCTCGGGTATAGCCGCTGGAAGTCAAGCTACGGTGTTCCTGAAGTATTCCTAGGTGTAGGTAAAGAAGAGAAAGAACGTATTGAGGCTGATTATGATCGAATGGATTTTCGTAGTGAAGTCTATGATCCTTTCTCTGGTATTCATACTGCCCGTTTCAAGCTGGCTTATACTGAATTTTATCAGGCAGAAATCGGATCAGAGTTCGATGACGGTGTATTAGAAGATTCAGGCGTTGAAGCTGAATTCGAAAATGATGAAATCGAGGCCAGGTTAGAATTCTTACATAATCCTATTGGTGCTTGGGAAGGTGTCGTTGGTATGCAATTTAGCCACCGTGATTTCGCAACAGATACACCTGAAGGCGGTGGTGGTCATAGCCATGGTGATTTCTATGTTCGTGAAAACCAAACCCGTTCCTATGCGCTCTTTGTGTTGGAAAATAGAGAAACTGACTTCGGTAGCCTGGAACTTGCTGCGCGTATCGATCATATTGACTCTGCCCCTGCCACTTTAGATGCAGATCGCGATATTGATATCAGCCCAGGAAATGAACTAAATCAATCTGCTCGCCTTGGTGCCCGAACGTTTAACCCTTTTAGTGTTTCAGTCGGTACTATCGTTACCATCGATGATAACCACCATATCAGAGCTGCGTTAAGCCGTTCAGAACGCGCCCCTTCTCACGAACAACTGTACGCCTTTGGTTCACATGCCGCGGCCGGTACCGTTGAAGTTGGTGATCCTGACTTAGGTAAAGAAACCTATACTAATATAGATATCGGTTTAGATAGACATCACGATCCATTCACTTTTAATATCACCGCATTTTATAATCAGGTGAGTGACTATACCTATCTGGAGTCGGCAGGCGAAGCTGAGGATGGGCTATTGTTCCTTAATAAACAGGGTGATGCGGCTTTTTATGGTGCTGAATTTACTTCAGCCTGGCGTGTAAGCGAAGGGAGATTACCTGTCACTCTTCGATTCTCTGCTGATTACGTACGGGCTAAATTAGATAATGGCGGTGATTTACCGCGTATTTCTCCCGCCCGGATGGGCTTAGGCTTTGATACCTCTCATGGTGATTTACAATTCAGCATGGATTATCAGCGGGTCTTTAATCAAAGTAAAACGGCAGATCTTGAAAGCAACACTGATGGCTATAATCTAGTCTCTTTTAACGCTAACTGGAAGCCTTCCTCACTGAAAGGCTTAGGTCTTTTTGTTAAAGGCCACAATTTATTAGATGAGGATGGACGTCGTCATACTAGCTTCTTAAAAGACGATACGACTATTACCAGTCGTAGCGTCTTGGCCGGTGTTAATTTCGACTTTAGCCTTTAGTTTAATTGCATTGAATCATATATCACCGGTGTAGTGTTAGCCGGTGATCTTTTTCACTACATGGTTTAGAACATTATTACTAAGCCATTAGCTGACCAGCGTGTCGTCGTACTCGATAAAGAATTAATCCATCCCTGTTTAATTCCACGCCGTTCGACGACGACCATGATCACCAGACCTCCTCGTCACCTCGCTACACATCGGCTCTCAAGCGACTGACGGAGTGAGGATGTCATGACTGCACTATTCTTCGCTACGCGACGAAAGAGGCTGTCATGACCAACGCCTACTGGCGGCTCGCACGACTTACTCACTATCGCCTCGTTCTGGTTTTACCCCGATCTGACGGTCAGTCAGTTAGGAGTCGTTTGATGGATATGATCACCATTCAAGCATCGTTGTTTTCG
>SCLF01304625.1:0-16504 GCA_004367975.1 Mesochordaeus erythrocephalus
TCGGAACCGCAAGAACAAACTCTATCAGACTAGCTAAGTCAGGTATACGTGTAGTCTGCTTCAATTAGGTGGGGGGGGGGCTAGTTCACCTCTGGATATATGTGTCAGATGAACAAAATTGTTGGTGAACTCAAATATTTCAAATTTTTTTCAAACATTTCAAATATGTCCTTAAGGTTCTGCTGGGGTGTAGTATCATATTTGAGACAAGTTTTGTTGTCCGGAATTTTTACCAAACCGGTCTGGTCACCCTAGCTTCTGGTGTCTAAACCCTTACCAATTTTGTATTCGTTTCGCTTAAACAACTAATACAAGATGCTGATAGAATTGATATACATTTCACGGGTTACCCCGACATCAACTGGTTGTAGTTATTTCACATTCCTTTCCCCAGAATCCGATTTTTCTGGAACGTTTTCAAGACCATTTTTGTTTCATCATTGGGCAGCGTACAGGTTTCGAAGCAGCTTATTATTTTCTCTATTTTGAGGTTGCGCTCCTGCATCCAGTTCTTCTTTTCTGTCTATCATTCTGTTTAGCAGTTTTTCCTGTCCTTCTGCTATTTTCAACGCCTTCCTTGCTCTATCTCGCCCATTCTCCATTAAGAGTTTCATATCTCCTCCTGTTCCCTCCAGTTGGTCTTCTACTTTTAATCATTCAATCATTACGTCTTGCGTAACGTTGACTTCTCTTGACAGTCCTGTTTTTGCTCTATCTAAGTGTCTGTCGCTTCTTTCAGACATCATTCCTACCACCAAGCGCTTAAAGTCATCATCATCTGACATTTCCCCGGACTTCAATCTGAATTTAAATTTTATTATTCTGTGTCCTTTTTAATATTTCTGGCTAAGATTTCATGGAGCTACGCAGTTATAATGGTCAGTTAATTTCTTGGTACATTTGTACGTTTTTAGTCTTCGTTCTGTTTCCCACAGTTTCAGGTTACCCAGAAGATCGCTTGCGGTTTTATGTTGAAAGACCTGCACAACTTTGTATCTCCTATCTGATGTTTTTCTTCTGACGGAATCATTGTCACTGCTGGTAGCCCATACCATTTTCCTTTCTGGACAAACACTGTTGCCTGTTTTTTTTCCATAATTTCTGGTAGCGCCAGCGGCCATTCTGCGAAGATATGACCAACCACCCCTATCTTTGTTTTGCTTAGTCTTCGTTTTATGTATGTTAATACTTTTGCCATTATGTTTTTTGGTCGAAACACATACACCATTTCCCCACGTAATTGATATTCCGTCATTGCAAAGAAGTCGTGTGCTTAGATTTTGCATTTTCTTTTGTGGTCATCGCATCTATAGTAAAACTCAGTCCCAGATCTTTCTGCCATTTGTTGAATATATCCTGCGGCATGAATTCCTCATTCCAATCTATTCGCCTTGATTCGCCAACTGGTATTCAGTTGCAATCCAATAGATATGAAACTCAATATCTGCATCATGCGTGAATTCAAAAATCTGTTTATTCGAGCTTCCCAGGTTTTTAAATGAATGCACCACGCTTTGGTTATCACAAAAGATTGCCACCTTTTTTCCTTGTATCTTTGTCTTGAGCTCCTTTAGTGCCAAGAGTATGGTGTAAGCTTCCTTGTTGTGAATCGCCCAGCCTTGTTGCCGTTAATTAAAATATCTGGTTACCTGTTGATTCTCTTCTTTTGTAAACCAACAGTATCCCGCTGCTGCTTGAGAAGCATCAGTGAATAGTACCATTTTCAACAGATTTACCATTGTCTTTGGTAACCATGATCTTTTTATTTTCAAATAATCCTGCCCCTGCCATTTTTGCAATTCTTTCCGAAGTTCTTGATCATTATACGCCCATTTGTCTTCTGTTTTATTTGCCTGAGCTATTACTCTCGTCATTTGTCTTATATAGCATTTCATTCGACTACATGCTACTTGGAAACTCACCGCTATTCCCCTTAATCTCTCCAGGTTTTTCAGTGGAAACTTCTTCTCTTCCTGTATACTTTTGCATAGCTGGATAAATTTTATCCATTTTGTCTCCGGCGCCTCCATTTCCGAGCCATGTGTTTATCTTCAGTCCCAGGAATTGTAATTCATACTGTGGGTCTGTCACCGATTTGTTATGTGACACCAGTCCTCCGGTTGCTATTATCAGCATCACTCCTAAGAAGAAATTCATTGGTATCTTTTCCGTTTCCGGATTCTCACTTCGTAGTGTATCCTCATTATCCATGAACAATCTGTCATCCAAGTACAGTGATTCCATCAATCCCCTTCTTCCTATATAGTTAACCACCTGTCAGATTTACTAATTGAAAAATTGATGGCAAAAACGGCATACCATAATATTTGAATCTCATTTTTTTCAAATTCAAACGCTGTCATTTTCCTGCTTTCTTTATTCAGCTTTACCAGTTGAAAACCTCTTTTATCATATAGCTTGCAGAGCCTATCTTTTGACTTTATTACTTCCAGAATCTGTTGCAGTCCCTCCATCGTACATGGTGCTGACTGTTCCTCCACCGTTTTGATGATTCCACCATCAAAACATATTCGCGGCTTGGAATCTAGCGCTGCTAGTACCAGCGGTGTCTGTAATTGTGTTCTCCCATGCTCTCTCATCTGAGTTATTGCTCCTGATTCCAGCCACTTGTTCAGCGTTTTGACCACAAACTCTCTGTTTTGTTGTAGTGCGTTTTCGTCCGCATTTATTATGATTGACTTTATTATATTCCCTGACGGGGAAATCACTAGCGGAATCTCTTTTGTCTGGCTGTACCAATTCTGAAAGTTTTCCTCTTTTCTTTCCCCGAAGAGTGTCTTTCTCAGTTTTTTGTTTTTTAGCTCTTGTATTGCGTCCTCCGTTCGGTGAGTCTTTCTCTTTCTATCCAGTCTTATCTGTTGCTTAGTCATTTTCATCCGTTGTCCGGTCTCTGTGTTCACTGTATGATTTATGTCCTCATACTGCTTGTGTACTACTGTGTCCGTAGCTATTTGTCCCTTCTCTCTAAAGTCTCGCTTTTTCCATTGCCACTGGTGCTATATTTTCGAAAACCATTCCGCCCCCTCTCCACCCTTCTCCTACCCATTGGTGATAAAAGAGCGGTCCCTGAATTTTGCGATTTCTACTCATAACCATCGCACCTCTTCTGTTTACCGGTCTTACTTGTGGCGGTACAAATTTTAACGGTGTTAAGAAGTCTTGTTCCCATTTTGCTTCCTGTCTTTTTATGCATTTGCATTTTGGGCCAAAAAACGGGATTTGCCTTTTACCCTAGTCTTCTATTATGGTTCCAGAACAGTTACTTTGATGCACTGCATCTTCCCAGGCTTCCATTATTCTCGTCCAGTGCTGCCATTTCTTGATGTTTATTTTGGTTTTCCTGGTTCTTTCCTCATTTCTAAACATTCATTTATATTTTTATCTTGGTAGATTACAATGTTTCCCCACCCCATTCTTCGTTCTGACTGCTTATTATTCTCCTTTCGCGCCTCTTCCATTATCTTAATAAAATATTCTGTTAATTCTTTTTCCTTTTTCAGTCTTTTTTAGGTAAGACTCTATTTTTACCCCTAAGCCTGTTGTCTTAGTCAATTCCAGGTAAGACTCGCGTCTTACCCCTAAGGCTCTTGTCTTAGTCAGTTCTAGGTAAGACTCCTGTTTAGTCACTCTTAGGTAAGACCCGAGTCTTACCCCTAAGACTATTGTATTAGTCACTCTTAAGTAGGAATCGAGTCTTACCCCCAAGACTTTTGTCTTAGTCAATTCTAGGTAAGACCCGAGTCTTATCGCTAAGACCTTTGCCTTAGGACAAGAATGTCATATATCATACAACAAGTTTTTTTCCAAGTGTCATTTAATAGTGTTCTTTGTGCATTTGCACGTTGTCAGTGAAACAAATATGTGGCATACATGGCAGAAATAAGGTGAAAATGTGTGGCAGTGTTTACGAAATTATTTATTTCGTGGTCGTTTTCGTTTCTTTGACTTTGCATTTTTTGCGATATCGTCGACCATCTTTCCATAATCGGTATCCAATTCATTCGTAGTTTTGAGTGCTCCCTCCTCACTCTCCCGGTCTTCATCGCGTGCGAAATCAAAACTTTTAGCTGAACTGACGCTGGAGAGCTCATCGCCGTTGTTGCCTCTGACTCCGTTGTTCTTCGTGACTGCATGAATTTTATCGATCCAGCATGATCCGAACTAATGTAGTGTTGTAACTGTCTCACCTGAAAACGAGAGTCATTGCTCGGTTGCAACCTCTGCGCCACTCTGGATGTTTTCATGAAGTTGTACAATGATCTTACCACGTTTTTCTTTCCCGGTTGAGGTCGAATCGTCTCAGTCAGGTGCCTTTTCCGACCCGGTGGCTGATCATCTTCCGATAATTCTGATTGGTCTTCTGCCACTGATGAGATGTCAAAGACGCGCTATTTTCTGCTTTGTATTTCCGGTTCTTCTGACATTGGAGGACTAAAATATAAATCGTGAATATCTTTTTTGCAATATTTGTATTGTATTCTAATCCCTCCCCCTGAAGAAAAAACATTCTTTTTTGCCCGAATTTTAGCGTACTTTTGTTATTCCTCTTCCTCATACAGATTTTCGACCGTTTCCGCTCCATCTGGAATGAGGAATCGGAAGCATTCGTGTTGCTGTCCTATCAGCCGCGTTGCGTTCATTGGCTTATTCATTAAATCCGCAATTTTTTCAGCCTGTTTTGTACTCTTGAGGTCCATATTAATTAATAAACCACGCAAATTCATTGCGTCAAGGCATGCCTAACATCCACCGCATCTTTTTACAACAATAGTTGTGAAATTTTGCGTCCTCTATACACTGGTTACGCTGTATTTCCGTCTTTGCCTGCCACCACTGGTCTCCGTCACTCTCCGTCATTTCTTGTCCAATATTTTTGAACAATATTTCAAATCTCGCATTATTTACGGATTTTCGAACTTTCGAACCTTTTCTCCAGTTCTTTGAGCAAGTCTTTTCCTGTCTGCTCAATTCCTCGAGCTGGTTTTCCTGGACGTTTCTTTCCACGGTGAGTTTAGCCTCCAGTTGGGCTTCTCTGAGTTGCCCTTCTGGCATATCTTCGCCTGTCATTTTGGTCCTTTTTAACGCAATCGTTAACAGTTTTGTTACTCTTGTTGCTGTCCTCTTTTCTGTTTCTTCTGCCACATATCCAGCATGTCTCCAGATTCCGACAATGGTACCATTTGGTTCGACATTTCGTTCAAGATTTCTAAAATAATATATTAGTTTCCCTGTTCTTATTTTCCTTTTTCTTTTTTTAATAATAACAAATTTACAAGATTTTGTTCTCCGGATTTTGGTTCATTTGAACATTTTGAAACGACCTTGAAAACGATTTGCTTTCTTCCCACTTTTCTTGTTCTTTCTCCCTAAATTTATTTTGAACTCCTGAGGGGGGGGCAGTTTTGACACATGTGTAGTACGAATAAGGTTAATCATGAAACCCATGGACGTAAAGAATATTTTCCCAGATTAATAATGTATACCTATACACTTAATAAGGTTATCCACCGTCAGTCTTTTGAAATCGTAAAAGAATTGGTGACTTCTGTCGTCTCACCCTAAATAAATCATTATTCACTGGAATTGTTTGGCCCAAAACTTCCCAGTTGAAAATTAGCGAAGTGGCGCTATCTTCATCCATCATTTCTCAATTCAAACAGACAAATAAAGCATTTCCTAGCGGCCTCGTTGAAGTGGAAAAAATACCAGAAAAATATGTGAGACCTGCAAATAGTTGCTGCATTTCAATTCTACGCTGCGTAGAAACACCCCCTATTAATAAGGTTAACATCAAAAAATGATTAACTGTTTAGTGATTAATAGGTTGAAGTTCATAATTTTCTCAATTTTTTGCACCGAACACTAACGGGATGTTACTTTATGAGGCACGAGCTTTGCAAAACAACATTTTTGGGTCGGCGATTCACTGTCAGGTAATTTTTTTATTTGAGGTAACCAATTGCGTAAACTATATATAACTTGTAACAGATTCAATAAATTCAATGATACAGAACCAACAATGTCCGACTTATCCACTATGGATCACTATTATCTTATCAACCACAATTCGAAAATCCTTGAGACCGATAGATCAAATGGTTCAATGGACAACATCGTTCCGTGTATAACGTTTAACAAAGGAAATAATGCAGTATAATTGTAACTAAAGCCATTCCGTAATTGAGTGGCTTACTACGCTTACCAATTGTGCACACTAAACAGATTTTGCGTGCTCCTACTTATATCTAGTAACTGACGAATGAAGCAATCGATAGAGGACTTCACAGCTAACGTTTAATGCGAGATACTCGGCGCCAAAGTGGCAATAATCTCACCCGTCGAGGGTTATATTCTAAACGCGCGAGAACATCTTTAACTCTCTCGGCAAAACTAATTCTGGAAAATCTAGCGTTAATTGTTGATGATTAAGTATACTTGGAAAGAGTCTCTAATTAATATAAATATATATATCCACTTTTGTACTCAAAATGACGGTTAATGTAAAGGTTTCCAGTTTTCCGTCTTTATGCTTTAATTGATTAATTTGACATCCGTGAAAATGGGAATTACGTTTTGAATATTTCATTCAAGTGTCTAATTCATACTTCAGTTCTTACTTCGACACCTCAAAATGTCAATTCGACATCTGTGTGTCGAATTAAGAACTGGGGTATGCATTCGACGCCCGTTGATTGTTTTATAAGATGTTTAGCGACCAAAATTGTTTTTATCCTTATTACCAAACTGTTTGGTACTAAGTTCATACGAATCGTTTTTAGCCGTTTATGGACAAATCTGGAGAAAGCATTTCAATAATCATTGTGTCATCCAAATTAACCATTTGCTTTCGGACCTCCATCAATTCACTTTTCATCTGACGCATTATTTTTGATAACGTAAATTTCGATTATTTCGTACGATAACTCCTCAATTTTTAGCATCCCTCTTTTGACTATTGGATTCAAGGACATTTTTGGCCACTTCGGCGGTCATCCATTTAAAAAACTAAATTGAAACTACCGATTACCATCATTTATTTAACATTTGCTCGATAAACTTCAGCCTCTTTCTAAGAAGCGAGCCATCTGGGCCAGTTTTTTTTTTGAGACATGTTTTCCCTAACACTTGCGGTAATGTACTTACTTTTGCATGGGCCTTAAATGGAGTCAAAAAATCGGAATTATTCTGATCGGGTCACGTTTGCGGACCACAGCCAGAGTTGGCCTTTTTCGTGTATATAGCATTCAACATCCTATTCACAAAACCAAATTTTACAATATTATAAGAACAAATATGAAACATCTACTACTATTGTATGTATATCAGAAAAAAATCATCTCACAAAGAATGCCCAATCTCACAGAAACGATTCATAAGTTTCAGCTAAAAACCGGAAGTTGAAATTTTCTAGTCAGGAATCACACCAAACTGCTGTACCACACAATTTTTAGTACGATAGTATCTGAACTAATTGTCCTGCTTTTGAACAATTTTCCCGCATTTAGTATTAAAGCTCGTATATCTAAAGCCTTGGCAATTTGTGTGTAAGAAAAAAATACCTTAATAGAAATGATAGAAAGAAAGCAGCAACTTCTAGCTGGAGCGGCCCCCATTAATACCCGGGATCATAAATCGACAACGCTGGACAAACGAAATCTGACTGAAATGTCGTCAAATGCCAGTAAGAAGACTCTGGTAGCACAATCAAATTTTGAAATACTACAAGACCAGCTAACAAAAATGGCGCAGCAAAAAACAAACCGCTGACAAAAACAGTCGGAGAACACCCCATAATTAAGAGGGGAGATCAGTACTTTCAAGCGTGGACAAGTGCACTGTCATATCTGGACAAATTATTACCGGATGTATTGGTCTCAGATGCAACAGTAGCGGCATCAAAGCATACAGGACGAATGAAGGAAATGGCATATGCGCCGTTAAGGGCTAAAATGAATGATATACATCGCTCATAACCTAATGATGATGATCTGCTCCTGTAAGTAGGAGTTACCATTCAAGAAGTTTCAGTTGCTTCATACCAAAGCTCAAAGAGCGCGATATGTGCCAAATAATGACTAACAATAGATAAACCTATACAACATCAAGAGGTACGGCACCATATAAGATAGGAGATAATTAGCTGGCACTTATAAAGGTGATTATCGAAGAGGAGCATGAAGAGGGTCATGGATCCAGACGAGCTACGGAAGGAAATAGAACCAGTCAAGGAAGATTAACCTCAACAAGACGCGTTGGGAACGTCCCACAAAATAATATAACTGCCACTGAACAAAGAAGTAAGTTACCAATGAATAAAGTCTTAGATAAGGATAAAGTTCGGTCTATACCTCAAGAAGAGATAAAGCAAACGTCAGAAATCCTTAATATGAATACTTTAGGTTAAATCGCAGACGTTGCTGGAATGGCGAAGATTTAAATCAAAATACACATTCAATAATTCAATACACCAGGTGTGCAATGAGGTTAACGCCCTTGAGGTTCCGAGAGTGTAAAATAACCAACAATTAATAGGTTCATATACAAAAGCAATTTAGTCGACACTTGGAGTTGGTTATCAATTATACGTTTGCGGCATAGTGGGGTCTACTACAGATCAAAGGCATAATCTTAATTAACAAAGGGATTATACATGTAAATAGCATTTGACGACGGAATGCAATCGAGTATTGTCAATAGTAAACTGATCAACAAATTATTTCATACATCGGCCAAATACATTTATTAAAAATTGAGGTTAACGCACGTGACCTGAGGTTAACAATTGCATTAGAAGACATCAACTAGAAGTAGCCCTAAAGCTAAAATTTGTCCGAGGGTTAAGAAGGACTCTTTAATTTAATCAACTCGAAGACCAGGCAATAAAAAATCTCATGCAGAAATAAGATAGTCTGCCAAGAGGAGTAAACGAGCAATATATTGCAAATATTATTACACTCGACGCATAATATAATAAATATTGTAACTGAAAACTGACCAAAGAATTCATCATCAATAAAAAAAGTATTGAACAAAAATAAGTCATGCTTGCAAAACAACAAGGTGGTTGAGTGTATATCTATTATTATGAGTTAGCCACAAAAAGCGTGCAAAGGTTATCACCTATACGCAACAATAAGTTATCCATTGGCCCAACACAAAAGGAACCCTTTTCCGAAGTATTAAATATGGGGTCTAAAAATTGGGTATCAATAACCGATTAAGTCGCGGTCGAAAAAGGCAATATTTGGAGTGCGTTACTTCAGGCTGTATAAAGAATAGAAGCCAGTCATTCCCACATTACGTAGGTGGAATTCTGGATCATTATGGGAGAACAAACAAATCACTCAGATTCACTAAGATATTTAACTATTCTCCAAATTTGAAGTTAAAATATTATAACTGAGGGAGTTAGTCGAAAAATAACCTTAACCCGTGCGCTGAAATCTGTATCGCTTGGCACAGACACTCACTAATTGGACCATAACTTCTGTTAGAGTGGTGCTACGTCGAATTTGCCCCCATGACCTCCCCCATAATCGACCATCCCAGTTTTTTTTAACCTACTTTCAGACCGGAAGGGGCACCGGAAGTGGAGGCAAAAAACCGGAAATCTGTTTTTCGAATCGGGAGTCGCACTAAATTGTTGCCCTAGAAGGCCTCTAGTGGACAAGTATCTTTAAAAAAATTAAGACAGCTGTGTCTTCGTTAGGAAAACATCGAGCGGTACTTCACAACCGAATTTTCTTGCGCATTTTTTAGGATAACTTTCGACCGCAAGTGGACGCAAAAAATCCGAAAAACGGGACAAATGCTTCCCATGTTGGAAAAGCATCCCCTGTTGGGGAAGAGTTACGTAACTCTGAATATTCGCACGTAAACCTTTTAAGAATAACCAAAAAACATTTGAAACAAAAAAAATATTTTGTGTCAAATGGTAAATCTTCTAGACTTACAATTATTTTTGTTTGTGCGTAAGAGTGTCGGGGTTTATCCATCTTGCTATATATAATATTAACGAAATGCGTAGGCCGAATACAGCAAGATTTGGTATAGAGGTGAAGGGAGATTAGTCGAACAATATGAGACAAAAATAAATGAATTATGATAAAGGGTTCGATAGTTATAAGGAAACCCTGCACCAAATCAATCCCAAATTTGCGTCGGCGGAAAACGCCCACGGTTGGTACAGGTGTAGAAGGAGATGAGCGGAAGAATATGAGATATAAAAGTACAAATTATGATAAAGTATTCGATGGTTATACGAAATAATAATATTGTGCCTAGGCAGATATTGTAAATAAGCTCATAATTAGATATAATACCGCAGTTAGTATACCCTATAAGGTCAAGAGTGACCTAATTTTACTGAAAACAGCTTAAAGGTTAGTATATATATCGGCAATTCTCTTTTCAAACTACCCCTTATACCCTCTATCAACATCACAAAAATTGGAATCCAGAGCTGAAATTAATGGTTTCAATGTGCCAATGTATATCCTCTGTGTATGTCGGGTGCCGGATATGATTATTAGCGATGTACATGTGTCGAGCGGCACAGATTGCCGCAGATTTACCATTTGACACATTATTCGCGATGTATATGTGTCGAGCGGCACAGATTGCAGCGTGGGGGTAGCATCTGCAGCGCACGGGTTAAAAGGCAAATCTGGTATACCAGTATCAATAGCTTCAAGTACTACGCGAAAAAAGCAATATTTAGAGTGCATTACTTCAAGTTATATAAGAAATATGAAATTAAAACGTGTATGTTTATAACAAAAATAAAACATTATTTTTACAATAGAAGCAATAACTTTGATAGCGCTAGTAACACTACTACTGAGTGTAAGTTGGTGCGAATAATTCTGTTTATCTGAAGTACAGTTGCGACTCATGTTTTATTTTAATGCGAAGACTTTACTATTATTATGGTATACTTCATGCTACCAAGATATATTAGAAAGAATTGAGCGACTGATAATCCATCCCGTCACAAATCGTGAACTATATAAGATTCAACCACCAAGAGGGTATGTTCCATATCTTAGTATCTAATTAATCGGCTTTAGGTATATCTTGCATGGCCAATCTGGCGTTGGGAAAACTCAACTAGTAAAATTTATTATAGGACGTTTGCAATCTCTAAATGTGCAAACAATTTCTTGTAAATCAAGGGAGCAACTAGATGGAGTACTTCAACGGCTACACAAGGATATCGATACTTGCTTAGGAAATGGTGTAGCATTTGTGTAAACATAACTGATTATCGGTAAAAATGACATTGTGTTTTCCAATATATGCTAATAAAATTAACAAATGTTAGAAAATGCATCCTTGGTACCAATATAGGCGGAGTTTGTCCGTAAACGCAACAGTAATTTGCGTTCATATGCACACCGTTAACGTAAGTTGTATTTGATCATTTTGAAAAATTACTCGCAATAAATACAGCTGAATCAAGAGCCTGGTCTGCTAATTTACTGGAAGAAATTAGTCAGTCAAATTACAATGTTTTTTACTTGGTGGTGACCAATAACTTGTCTCTGATCAGTAGCTCATTTAGACGAGAAGGTTTGCTGGAAACGGAAATCGAGGTACCCGTTCAAAATGATGATGATAAAATTGCAATTCTTAAATACTACATCGAAAAAATGGCCATAAAGGGGAGACTTGTTAAATGGCGAACGAGATATTCATAATTTTGTCTAACCAAATTTTAAATTTTTTTTTTATTGTGACGCTTTTTATGGCGAATACAAACATAGTATAAAAAAAGTATTGACGTCAAAAATACATTGTAGTATATATATATATAGCAAAATATCTAAATATTGAAATTTTAAAAAGCGCATTCAAAAGTGACAATCGATGTAAATGTTGGATTATAAAACGATTATTTTAACGTAGGCTATCAGATTACATGAAGCAAAATAAGCTTCAAGATCACCAAAAAGCGTAATTAAAAGTTAACTACTAACAGTACTAAAAGTACAAGGTTAAGATCCAAATGAAAAATATTATCACTTATATTATCAGAATTGTTATGACTTTAGCGTAGTTAAATTTTACGTTCATTAATTGAAAAGTATTTGCCATGTGACCAGTCTTCCCTCAAGGATATTGATTACTTGAAAATTGTTAGCCGACTTCATGGATTTGTTGCTTCGGATATACTTTCCCTGCTGAAGCTAAGTTATTCGAAGTATCTACACGGCAAGGTTTTATGCACGTTGAAACGGGTTTTTGGAATTCCTAAAAGCAGAATGACCAGATATATTATCATTATCGCGAGTCACGACGAATAAGCCCACTTCCTAACAGTTTTGGGGTGTTAGGTTGTAATACTAGTTGTGAAATATTGTGAAATTTTGAAATTGCCATAACTTGAGCAGAAAAATTTTACGTCCTTTTTTAAAACTTAGATCGTGAAGTAAAACCCTACAACATAAAATTTAAAGGGTATTTAAAGGCTCGAAAGTGTGCTTTTTGGATGCGCCATGACTCTAGCTTCAATTGATCTCCAAGACCGACCGTGACACGTGACATAGACCGACACGTGACATAGTTATAGACCGAAAATTGGATTCGAATTGTTCACTTTTCTATTTTGTTATGATTTAGGGACATGCCAAGATCCCAAAGTATGTTCCCTAAATATTCGACTTGAAACAACTGCCTAAAAACTAAAGTTTAGGACGCTCAAAGTCAATTTTGTCCATTTTGGACAATGTGACTTTCGAGGTCCACAGCGTTAAATCAAATCATCAGAACACGTGTCCAGAGGTGTCATAGCTCCCTTAAAAGTTGCACGCCAGAGGTTAACCAGACTTACCTAGTCTAATAGAGTTTCTTCTTGCGGTTCCGAATCTGGTTTCAAAATGTCCAAAATTATACTCCTTTGCCAAAAAAACCTTTTTTCTAAACTTTAATTTTAAATCATGGGGGCATGGCAGCTCACCAAACTAAATCGTGGTAGATTAGTTAGGCCCCTGGGCATCCAATAAACGTATCGAAAACATACTGCAATTACCTCCTTTAAAGCTATGGACCTTGAAAGTCACATTGCCAAAATAGACACAATTGACTGTGACCCCCCCCCTAACATAGGGTTTTTTTGCAGCTGTTTTTAGTCAAATTTTTACCGAATATACGCTGGGACCTTAACCAGGTTTCTGTAGCAGTGAAAAATTTGTGATTTTGTCACTTTTTGAAAATTTGTACCTTTTTGGCCTATAACTGGGTCACGTGTTAAGAGTTCGGAGTCGGTACCCTGAGATGAAGTGAAGCTGGAGTCATGACTCGTCGAATAAGCCCAATTTCGAGCCAATCCGACATGCTTCACAAAGTCAGATTTTTGACTTAACTACATAACGGGTCTATATAGTGAAATATTGTGAATATATTGTGACCATAACTTGAGAAGAATCAATTGCACGAACGTTTGGTAATGTAAAACTTTAATCGTGATGCCAAATCCTATAACATCAAATTTTAAGGATATTTGATAGATTTTCTCGTAGACCCGTTATGTAGTTAAGTCAAAAATCTGACTTCGTGATGTATGTCGGATTGGCTCGAAATTGGGCTTATTCGACGCGTCATGACTCCAACTTCAATTATTCTCAGAGGACCGACTCCGAATTCTTAACACGTGGGCCAAAAAAGGTATAAATTTTCAAAAAGTGACAAAATTTTCACTGCTACAGAAACTCGGCCGCAGAAACCCGCCCAAGGTCCCAGCGTATGTTCAGTAAAAATGTGACTGAAAACAGCTGCAAAAAAACCCTATGTTAGTGGGGGTCAAAGTCAATTGTGTCTATTCGTCAAATCTACGGCGCAGGAGTGTAAGTCACTCTCCATACCCTTCATACAAAACCCATGATTGGTGTTCGAGTCCAAGGCGGCTCAATCGTATTTTTTTCTATTTATTTCTATTCAAATTCGATCGATGATGTAATAATATTTTTAACCAATCAATTGCCAGTTGATGACTCATCAAAACACGTTACAGCAATAGAAGCTATGCTTATTTATAAATCATGATTTTTAAAGGTGATTTCTGGACCAAATCCCAGAGTCTAAAAACTTAAATATTCCGGTCGGGGATACGCGAACAAAAATGTATTCCATTTTTTTTCGATTTAAGCACTACGAGGGATAGGTACAATTCTCTCCACATTTTGCTCAAGCGTTTCGACGCAAATGTTTCTCAGAGGGTTAAAATTAACATTAAAAAAATGTCCTTTTTGACTTCTAGCGGTTTTCGGGGGGGAAGGAGTATAATTTTGGACATTCTGAAACCAGATTCGGAACCGCAACAAAAAACTATCAGACTAGCTACGAGTTAGAAATTAACACGAGTTAAAATTAACATTTTCAGAAAGGGTTTTTTCACCTTCTGCCTTTAAAGGGGTCAACTATACGACGCCGTATACATTTGCATATTCTGAGAACAGATTCTGGGAACCGCAAAATAGAACTCTATAACACTCACTAAAGCTGATTAAGCTATCAGTCGCCCCGGAGAGGGGCAACATTTGATAGCCGTGTCATAAAGCAAAATACGTTAGTATTTAATAAATGGAAAATATGGATGAAAAACATGTATAAAGTTTGAAAGTTTATGTATAATATTTATCGACATGGAGATATACTTTCTTCTAATTAGAAATAGACTATCTTTATTAAAAATCTGAAAACTCACTATTTACTCAGCGAATAATTAATGTCACATTTAATACACCTGTAATACTTTCGTATACACACGGTTCGGCATTAATAAAGGTGTTTTATATAATCCTATTGCAGCGTAGTTTTGTCTTTTGTGCCGTAGATTAAACGGTACTAAGCAGAGAGAAATATAATTGGAAATTTTTGAATTGACATTTGCAATCATGTGGAAAACCTTCTAAGAGGAATTGGGTTCATTCCAAGAGATAATTTTATCATCGATTCGACAAATCTCACCGTCAGCTATAAAAACCTTGTCGGTTTCAGTCTCAACGGTAAAATGGGATGATATTGGCGGATATGAAGGCATACGCGAATCTCTACGCCAACTCGTAGAATGGCCATTGCGCTACCCTGCTAAAATGAAAAAGCTTGGGATAAAGCCGCCCAAAGGTGTCCTACTGTATGGCTAGGGTGTCGATGTTGCACAATTGTGAATCCAATGCTAGTGTTAACTGTAGGCCATATTCCGAGGTGCCTAAGGATTAGAGAAGATTTTCATCCGAACTCCTAATTTAAAAGTCCCAGGTTAGCGTTAGGTGACGTTTTCCACAAATAGATTATTATGATTAATGGTTCGGTAGCTTTATTGCATATTTCTTTTTACTTGAAAAATGCTAAAATAGTTCTTTTTGTGACCGTATTTTAATCATCAACAAATTTCTTAACAATATGATTATAACTGAATTTACGGAAATGCTTATGAATGTAATATTTCTGAACATGTCGACAACCTATATATGGACCACCTGGGTGTTCCAAAACGATGGTTGCAAAGGCATTGGCAACCGAATCCGGCCTGAACTTTTTGTCCATTAAAGGTGCTGAGCTGTTATCTAAATATGTTGGAGAATCCGAGGCGGCTGTAAGGCATATATTTTCTAAAGCCCGACAAGCAGCTCCTAGCATTTTATTTTTTGACGAAATTGATGCTATTGCCGTTTCTAGGGGAGAACAACAGTCAGCCGTTACCGATCGGATGATAACAACCCTATTAACGGAATTGGATGGCATAACTGACAACGGTGATAGGTAGGGGTTAGCAAAACCACTCCGAATGGAAACATACCATTTTGTTGACTATCCAACAGCTGATCCCTATTATCAGGAACGTTATACTTATTGCTGCTACAAATAGGCCTCATTTGTTAGATTCGGCCTTATTACGACCTGGAAGAATCGACCGATTTGAATATGTGTCGCTGCCTAATATTCATGCACGAACTGCGATTGTAGAGAAACAATTTCCCGCTGAAACGTTTAGAAAATGGAAGGTTTGCCATCTGGTTGCTGCTTTAAAGGGATATAGCTAGGGTGTTGTTATGTCAGGCAAAAGCTTACACACGTCTATAAATAGCGGCCCCACCCCCTTAAAGAACCATGTGATCGGTTAACGAGACTTAGTGAGTCTAATACAGTTTTTTCTAGCGATTCCGAATCTGTTTTCAGAATGTTCAAAATTGTACTCGTTCGTACAGTTAACCCCCTCTAAAGACAAAACGTGGTCGAATATAGGTGACTTTGACCGTCCTAAAATATAGTTTTTACGCAGTTGTTTCGAGTCAAATTTTTAGTGAACATACTTTGCGATCTTGGCATTAATCATAATAACATCGAAAAGTGAAAAATCCTATAACTGGGTCACGTGTTAAGAATTCGGGGTCGATCCTCTGACACGGCTATCCGAGCTCAGACCCTCCCCCCATCGAAAAGTGCAAGCAAACGTATATTTTTTTTTAGCTTGTCTGATAGA